>JAYJMJ010298075.1:0-10228 GCA_036873875.1 Laminaria ephemera | reverse complement strand
AATCAGGACCCACGATATACACAAAAACCTATATATTCCACTGTTTTTACTAACAAGTTTTGGTCCTCATTACTATGGCCCTCCGTAAATAATCGTCTTAAGGACTTTACAGTATAGGAAACAAAATAAGAAACAGGGTAATAAGAAACCCAGGCTGAGATTTACGGGAAAATGAAGAAGTTCGGGAGCCGTTATGCTGAAGTTATGTGTAGCACGCGCCATTTCTCGAATAAGAAATCCAGCCTGAGCCAGCGTGTTCCTGTTTCTCATTAGGTGTCCTGTGCCTGGTACTATGTATGGACCCCCGGCCTGGTGTCGAGTTGTCTCACCTACCCTTCCCACTTACCAGGTACCAGGTACAACATTCGACCCATGCTGTGGTAGAGGTAGGTGCACCAAAGTTTTTCTGAGGCTCTTCACTTGAGGAGAGCTCTAATACCTCTCCTAAAAACTGATTTGAGGAAAAATAAAAAGCGCTACGTACCCGAAGCGCAATCCCATGGCCTAGCTAGGTACACAACGAAAAATATTGTAAATAAAAAAAACAATGAAATTCCGACGATTTTGGGTTAAGGAGACCCGTCATTCACAAAATTCACAAAACGTTTTTTTTTAATCAAAAAGTGCTACCTCTATAATCGAAGCACGCGTCATTCCAACTATTCTTCGGCGCGACGTCACGCCACCGATCGCGCCCCAGTCACTTTCAATTTGTCCCCCTCCATACGGGTTATAATATAGTATCAGTGCGCAGAACGATTATGGACCGAAATCGCCCTTGGTAGAATTGTTTTGTTGACCCTGG
Source organism: Laminaria ephemera (assembly GCA_036873875.1). NCBI lineage: Eukaryota > Phaeophyceae > Laminariales > Laminariaceae > Laminaria > Laminaria ephemera. The sequence continues at coordinate 9,423 of JAYJMJ010298075.1, read as the reverse complement.
CAGCATCCAGGGGAGTCATTGACCTATATCCTCAAAGAGGAGTATCATCTGTAAAAAATCGCGCGGCCGAAGTGTCACGCAGCTTGCAAAGATGAGTATCGATCACTCAACTGGTCGAACTCACAGCTGACGTATTTGAAATAATTTTATAACATCTTGCTAGTTGGTCCAGGCCTAAGCCGACCCCAACCATAACCCAAAATACTATAGTATCAGGAAGAAGGGACAACCCCAACTCTTGGGGGAGCTCGAGGTCGGCAGGGGCGGTCGCAGGGGCCCCGCCGCGAGTTTTTGATGACGCTAAAATAAAAAAAAGCTGGCCGGCCGAAAGGCCAGCCTCGACCAATCAGTCTGCTGCGCTGCATGAATGCGGGTGCAGCGCCGCTCTGCATTTAGGGGCTCCTCTCAATAACGGTCTATTAAGCTATATACCAAGGTGTTATATGTAGTACAGTAGTGGTCCCTCTATAGTGCCGGTATGTGTCAGCCGGAAACACCGGCACTGTAGCGTCAACCGGCACTGCTCCGCACGCTGACACTACTGGTTGTTCCCATCTGTGCCAAGCGATTTCACAGGCACTATAGCGGGCAAACGGCACTACTCAACCGGCTCCATAGAGGGACCTCTACTGTATATAGGTTGACTATGGAGTGATACGATTGATCGCCCTCAATATCGGTCGCTGTCGTCGTCCGACGATACAGATCGGTGCCGCCCACACCGAGCTCGCCCTCCGCCGCCGCCGCTGCCTCTGGAGGTTCTCCGAGGATCTTGGATTCCCCTGCAATGTTTATAAGCATCGGACAGATCGGACCCCCATTTCATTGTCTGGATATTTGGGAGAAGAACCTTGTTTTCCCCTGCAATATTCACACATATCGGACAAATCAGATCTCGGTTTGTTTCATTCTCCAGATATTTTTTCGGAGAAGAATCTTATATTCCCCTGCAATATTTGCACGCGTCCGACAGATCAGATCCTCTAGATCGTTCGACGAAAGATATTGTATTCCCCTGTAATATTTGCATACACCAGACAAACCAGATCCCCATTTCATGATCTAAATATCCCCATTTCACTATCTAGATATTTCGGGGCAGATCAGCCACTGGTTTGCATGATCTGCATGATCTACAGCTTTTTTGCCGGGCGGGATTAATATAACGCGGTCCTTGTGCACATGTTTACAGATCCCCATTTCATGATCTAGATCGTTCGGGGCAGACCAACCTCTGATTTGTATGATCTGCACGATCTAGATCATGTTTAGCGAGTGCGATATGTGTAACAACACGGCTCTTGCACACATGTGCGCCGGGTGAGATCTGTATGGTACGTCACATTAACAACATCTCATATCGGATACTACAGGATCTACATGATCTAGATCGTGATCTGTCTTTTGTGTGAAATACTCGAAGTATTTGTTTTTGGCGCAGTTCACGTTCGGTAGTGTACGATAGGCGCTGTGTTTGGGAGGTCGGTGGGTGGATTGTGTACTTCATTGACACTCTGAAATCACCCACACACGCCCCCTCGACTCTGAAATCGCCCACACACGCCCCCTCGCCACGCGCGCTATTCGATTGCCGTTATGAGATGTTTTGGGGAGACGATACAAGGATCTACGGTTGTAGTGGTAGGATGTTCTGTTACTGCTGTTGTTAATGTTTTGGCTTCAGGGCGATGCTTTCACTCCAGAACATACCAAGGCACCTGGCACGTGCGTAGGGTGTACTCCAGTAATATTTATATGTGGAAACAACTTGCAGCGTTGTGCTTGCCGTCCAAAAAAACACCTGTTTCGTCGAGATGTCCGTCGTCTAGGCGTCTCGTCGTCGTCGCTCTGACCCCCCGTGTCCCAGCCGGATGCCCCCTTCGAATGCCGGGGGCTTTGTTGGTTCTGTGGCGTCAACGATACCCGTGCACGAGGCCCGGTGGGTAAATGCTAGGCTTAAGTCAATTCTGCTGGCATTTGTTTTAGTGCAATTAGCGTTATTTTGGCGTTATTAGGCGTTTTTATGAGCATATACAAGTGGCATAATTGGCAATTGGGGCTTTTTTCGAGCATATTTGGTGGAAAACATTGCTGGTTCTGTGGTGCCAAGGATCCCCGTGCACGGGATCCGGTTGGTAAACGCGCAATGTAAAGGTGCTAGCTACGTAGCTAACGGGGTAAAACATCGATCGATTACCGCGCCGACGACGCCAAATTTTGCCTACTGAGCTAACGGGGTAAAAGTCTACGACGTCAAATGTAAAGGTCTTACCTACTGAGCTAACAGGGTAAAATATCGATTAATTACCGTGCCGACGACGTCAAATGTAAAGGTGTTACCTACTGGGTTAACAGGGTAAAGATTGATCGATTACCGTGCCGACGACGCCAAATGTGAAGATGTTACGTACTGAGCGAACGGGGTAAAATATCGATCGATTACCCTGCCGACGACGTCAAACGTGAAGGTGCTACCTACTGAGCTAACGAAGTAAAATATCAATCGATCACCCTGCCGACGACGCCAAATGCGAAGGTGTAACCTACTGAGCTAATGGAGTTAAATATCGATCAATTACCGTGCCTACCACGTCAAACGTGACGGTTTTACTAACTGAGCTAACCGGGTAAATGACCGATCGATTACCGTGCCGACGACGTCAAATGTTACGGAGTAACCTGCCGGGCTAACGTGGTAAAATATCGATCGATTACCGTGCCGACGACGTCAAATGTGAAGGTGTTATCTACTGAGCTAACGGAGTAATGTATCGATATTTTATCGTGCCGACGACGCCAAATGTGAACGTGTTACCTGCTGGGCTAACGGGATGAAAGATAGATCGATTACCCTGCCGACAACGTCAAATGTAAAGGTGTAACCTACTGAGCTACCCGAGTAAAAGATCAACCGATCACCCTGCCGACGACGTCAAATACGAATGTGTTACCTCCTGAGCGAATGGCGTAAAGATCGATTGATTACCGTGCCGATGACGTCACATGTAAAGGTGTTACCTACTGGTACTGAGTTAAAGGGGTAAAAGATCGATTGATTACCATGCCGACGACGCTAGATGTGAAGGCGTTACCTACTGAGCGAACGAGGTAATATATCGATCGATTACCCTGCCGACGACGTCAAATGTTACGGTATTACCTACTGAGCTAACCGGGTAACATATCGATCGGTTACTGTGCCGACGACGCCAAATGTGATTGTGTTACCTACTGAGATAACGGGGTAAAGATCGATCGATTACCCTGCCGACGACGCCAAATGTGAAGGTGTTTCCTACTGAGCTAACCGGGTAAAAGATCGATCGATTACCGTGCGGACGAATTCAAATGCTACGGTGTAGCTAACAGGGTAAAAGATAGATCGATCACCCTGCCGACGACGCCAAATGTGAAGGTGTTACCTGCTCAGCGAACGGGGTAAACGATCGATCGATTACCGTGCCGACGACGCCAAACGTGAAGGTTTTACCTACTGAGCTAACGGAGTAACGTATCGATCTGTTACCGTGCCGACGACGCCAAATGTGAACGTGTTACCTGCTGGGCTAACGGGAAAAAAGATAGATCGATTACCCTGCCGACAACGTCAAATGTGAAGGTTTCATCAACTGAGCTAACGGGGTAAATGATCGATCGATTACCGTGCCGACCACGTCAAATGTTACGGTGTTATCTACTGGGCTAACGGGATAAAAGGTCGATCGATTACCGTGCCGCCGACGCCAAATGTTACGGTGTTACCTACTGAGCTAACGGGGTAAAAGACCGATCAACTATCAGGTCGACGACGTCACATGTGAATCTGTTTCCTACTGAGAGAACGGGGTAAAAGATCGATCGATTACCGTACCGACGACGTCAAATGTGAAGGTTTTACCTACTGAATTAATGGGATAAAAAACCGATCGTTTATCCAGCCCAGGGTAAGCCTTATAACAGCAACCACGGTACGGGGGTAGGATGTGTTTTTTTAGAGATACTACCATAACCACTGAGCTAGCAGTTAGCTAAACACCGAGCTATTAATAGCAGTCAGCGCTGGCAGTTAGCTCAGTGGTCAGACTATGGTGTATCGCTAACGCTAGACTATACCAGGTATAAGGAAGCTTACTCTTGTCATTTGACCGCGCCACATATTTAGCTGACTGATACTTGTAATTGAATGGTTATGGTGTATACTGTATCTAACATTACATAAGCAAGATTCATTTTTATCTGTGACGACCACAACATAATTAATTTTCGGGTGAAAAATGATTGGAGGAGCATATCGTAAACGGAGGCGTGATGACCACGAACAACCTGGCCAATCGCGTTACAGTGTCGATAGCTTGTAACTCGTTTGCGTGCGTTATGCGCACCGGGGCTGGTCACGAAAGCATATCACCCAATAGGTACATTCCTGCGAAAACCCGCCCTCGACGAACACATTCACAAATCTACTAGAGACAACGGCAAAACATTCATGGATTCATACTATTATTAAGAATGCGGAAGGGAGGTAGACTTCGTGCATAGGTTTCCTTTTTTTGTGGGTCTCACATTGTTTTTATTCTACTTTCTGGGAATGTTTACGAGTGATCGACATTGAAGCTCATGCTGCCTGCACATTGTCGGGTAGCAAAACTATAAAAATAATTCAAGAGACTGGTAAATTCCCACCTCCGGGGGAGACGATATATACAACACAGGCTCAGCGGGTTTAATTCTTCTCACCCTAACGCTACTCGCAAGCATGTTTCCTATTTTTTGTCTGACCGCCAAAACATACCTAATTTTCGGGTGAAACATATTCCGAGGAGCGTTACGAGTAGCATACCATAAACAGGAGCGTGACGTACTGTGTAACACAGACTCAACATGCCTTTTTTTTAATTCGTTCTCACCCTTACGCTGCGCCTTGCACGGCCATAGGGCAGGGGCTCGCCACACATCTGGCACTCCACCGACAGCTCCGGGTTGGCAAAAGTGCAGTTAGTGCACTGTTGCAGCACTTGAGAATCCTTGTGTCCTGTTTCGGGGGGAAAACAAAAACAAAAACAAAAACATGGCGAAAAAAAAAGGCAACACGTGTTACAGAGGTTTGGGGTGGAGCACTGTTGCAGCACCTGAGCATCCTTGTGTCCTATTTTCGGGGGAGAAACAAAACAACGGCAAAAGAGACAACTCGTGTTACAGAGGTGTGGGGACGCGCACTACCGTAGGGATGTGACACGTCCTACGAAGGAGGTGCTGGCACCAGTTTGTTTTCGAGGCTCCTCACTTGAGGAGCTCTGAACCTCACCTGCAAATTGATTTTGAAAAAAAACCGAAAGTGCAACCCGATGAACAAACCCATGGCTTAGGTATACAAAAACAAATCAGATTGAAAAAAATAACGACGTTCCGACCATTTTGGGTTAAAGAGCGCCGTCGTTCAGAAACAAAAAAATCCCCAAAAGTGCTACCTCTATCGCTCTATCGTAGCACGCGTCATGTGTGCGCCTAATTTTTCTGGGGCTCCTTCCTCACTTGAGGAGCTCTCTCTAACCTTAACCCCAAAACGATTTTTTTGAGAAGAAAAAGAAAAACGGTGCTAACAGATACAAAGTCCCACAGCCGTTATGTATACTACAGTAGAAAGGAATACTATTTACGGGGGAACATAGTATTCAGGCCCAAATATGGTTAGTAAAAAAAGTGGAATATATAGGTTTTTGTGTATATCGTGGGTCCTGAATACTATGGTCCACCGTAAATAGAAAAAATATTCGACACTTACTATGTGCTATACCAGGTAACAAACTCTCTCTCCAACAGTATACTAGAGCAAAGCTCACATAATTATTTCGGGCAGCCTGCGTCGGACACAGGCTTTTGAGCTAGACAAGGAGGAGTGGGTTATGTTTCGTGTGGGCATCGAGCCACAGTGTCCGAGCTCTCAATTTGGTCGGCGATGTCTGGTACTCTGTCGAGAGTTGTATAGCATTAAAGTTGACGTGGGCGTGATATAGGACCCAACTTCAGGGAGATTGTTGGCTCTTGAGACGGAATTTGTCTGATGAAACCTGATATCGTGTGCATCATATCGTGTGAACGTGGGTTGTAAGTTTGCGTGCGGATGTGCTGATTGGACACAAGGTTTAATTGGAACCCTATATGTGACACATGGTACAACACATGAGGTGCACCATTTTGTTTCTGAGGCTCCTCACTTGAGGAGCTCTATACCTCAGTCCGAAATTGATTTGTAGAAAACTAAAAGTGAAACCCGACGATCAAATCCAACGGCCTCGGAATACAAAAAGTCCTTAGGCAAAACAGTAACGACATTCGGACAGTATTGGGTTAAGGAGCCCCGCCATTCGAAAAGTAGTTTCGCCTAAAAAAGGTACCCCTACAACAGCATGCGTCATGCACTACACCCATGTGTGAGTATCTACTACGGAGGAACATAGTAATGAGGACCAAATATGGTTAGGAAAAAAGGGTAAATATATAGGTTTTTGTGTACATCGTGGGTCCTGATTACTATGGTCCTCCGTAATAGCACGAACATTCCATATGCGACGCGTGCTACTATAGAGGTAGCACGTTTTGACCGAATCGGTTTCTGTATGATGGGGCTCCTTAACCCATAATCGTCGGGAGTTTTTTTTTTTTTCTTGCGTCAGTTTTTTGTTCTTTTCCTAGGCCATGGGATGTTTCATCGGGTACTACTTTTATTCTTCCCTATATCAAGTTTTGGGAGAGATATAGAGCTCCTCTTTTGAGGAGCCTCAGAAAATATATGCTGCATCTCTGCCGTAGCATGCCACATGCCCCGATGCTTCCACGAACGTTATAGCCCGTCGGCGGGAACGGCTCAATAAAACAACAGCCCCAGTCCGACTGGCCCAGCAGCTGCCGCAATATATACACCTTCGGTAGGGAGGGGTACCGCCATTATCACTACCGAATTGAGGCAATTCCCGCGAGTGGCTCCGCATGTTGTCTCTGTGTAAACAATATCTATCGTCGCCACGGTGCACAGAAGGAGCCCTAAAGTAAGAACATATGTTACGGACGTACCTGTTACTACAGGAGTTGGGTATCTTAGCCACTCGTGCGAGTAGATCTGAGCGCCTGAAATATCTGCCCTTAAAATTGAGCCCCCGAACGTAGGCTTGGCCAAAAGCGTAGTGCATGAGATCGCAATCTGACAGTGTAATCGACCTCTCGCCTCTTGTTACGTCGCCCGTTGATCTTGATGCCCACGAAGAAATGGTGTAATACCGGACCAAGATAAACCAGAGAGCTGCAAGTACAGCGAAACAGGTACTACTACTCACATGATCATCTGTCTAGATTATGCGAGCTTGGCGAAGACCTGAAAGAAACGGAGTGGTACATAAACATCTTGTAGTATGCTGGAAAAGGGTTGTCACGATGCCTCCGGAGCGAGGTTTGCCCAATGCACAAACCTATTGGATTGGGCGGGAGGGACACGATGAAACATTGGGGCGGGGTCTCAAGAGAATACAGTCATACGTAGACTGTGTTGGCGGTCCTATAGCGCCAAGTTGTCCAATGGCACGAACTGGGCGTTCAACGCTTGCTACGATAGAGGTAGCACGTTTTGACTGACGCGTTTTCTGAACGACAGGACTCTATAGCCCAAAATCGTCAGAGTTTTCCTTATTCCTGTTTTTCAAGATATTTCGTTGTATACCTAGACCATGGGATAGTTCATCGGGTCGAACATTTGGGGTTCTCCAAATCAGATTTTGGATTAGGTGTAGAGCTTTTCAATTGAGAACCTTCAGCAAAAGCTATGTATGGTACGCCTCTACCTTTGCATGCGTCGTTGATTGCTCTATTTACGGAGGACCATAGTAATCAGGACCCACGCTATGCACAAAAACCTGTATATTCTACTTTTTTTACTAACCATATTGGGTCCTCATTACTAGATTACTATGGTCCCCCGTAATAGGGTTGTCCAGTCCAGTACAAGTATTGTATTCGGCGCCGATCGTTCTACCGCTGACATCTTGGTTGACGGTTTTCTCGCAAAGTTTGACCCAGCTGTTCTATTGCGGATTAGTATTGCTGCCTCCACTTCCCACTCGGGTTTGTGTGGATGCGATGTATCGTGAACGGGCAGTGGCAAATAATCTGAACCTGGAAAGTAGAGCCGGATGGTTAGAGAGGGATCAATATTTATCAAGTAGTTTTACGTCGTCGATGTTGAGGTGTTTGTCTGGGCCTGGACAATCGAGCCGGATGTGGTAGGTGGGGGCCCATTGTTTGGCGAGTTTATCCGTGTCTTCCACGTGCATATGTCGGCGTTCCCGATGGAGTAAAAGGTGGCTCTCTTGCCTACTAAAGTCAAAGGTCGTGGGTTCAAGTCTCACCTAGTGCCTTTTCGTGCTCGTACGAGTAGGGACTTTTTCTTTCGAGAAATTAACGGGCGGATAGCGCGAGAGCGTAAGTTAACAAAATTCGAAGAGAATGGACGAGCGAAAAAAGCTGAAAATTGGGAATGCTGAACCCTATGCGCGATGACAATGAATGCATGTACCGGGGGGGGGGAAGCAAAGGCACCTGTGACCACCGTGCGGCTTGTCCAGAACGTCGCTGAGAGCAAAACCCCTCACGAGTTGAGCTGGAGGGTTAACGTGATGATGACAATATGAAAATGAAGAAATAATCACGTTCTTCCCATGGGTAAACGAACATTTGATTTGGTTGGTGGGATGATGTGTTGATGTAAAAGGATTCGATACAGTTGTTGCAAAGACAACACGGGTTCCAGCTATAGCGCGCACCGTGTTCCGGGGTGTTACGAGAAAAAACGGGATTTCACTGGAAGTATGTGTCAGCTGTGATCGTTTTGGCTTGGTGTGCACTGGGCGGTTTGCATGTAGGCATCAATAGGCTCGGGCTACGGGCAACATAGCCTACTCTTTGCTGTTCGGGTGGTTGGTTGGTGGACTCGCTGATATCATTGTTATGAACAAACTGTGTGTTGGATTGAACGTATTAACGTGCACATTGGACATTGGGCGCGTGCTACGAAACAGGTAGCGCGTTTTTGACCTTTTGTTTTCTGAATGACGGACCTCCTTAGCCTGAAGTAATCGTAATGACATTCTTGTTTTGCAAAATATATTTTTGTGTATACAGAGGCCGTGGGTTTTATCCATTGGGTTGAATCTTTGGTTTTTTGCCCAAAATCACTTTTTTGTGTGTGAGTCGTAAAGCAACTCAAGTGAGGCGCCTCAAAAAAATAGGGTGCACCGCTACCGTACTGTTATGGAGTGATCTTAGCAGGTGTTCTTTGTATGAGCAATAGACCAACCGCATATCCTAAACAGGATATATAACCGCATATCCTTTCTGGAAACACCGTATATCCTCATTGGGTATACAGCCGTTATA
>JAYJMJ010298065.1:0-10228 GCA_036873875.1 Laminaria ephemera | reverse complement strand
CATTTGTTGATTGCCTTAGCCATTTGACCATTGACCACGCGTCCCTTTCGAGACAGAGCGCGGGGGGGAAGGCAGGGGGGGAGTTTTTTGTTTTCTACTCAAGCTTCTGTCTGCCGGATATTTGTGTTCTAGTCAAGTTCTTGGCTGCTGGACGGGCAAAAAATGGAACCGCAAGCAACACACACACACACTTTTTGCTGCCCCTCGGCTTTTCTTGTTGTTGTTGTTCTCACATTAACTGATCATCGCCATAGTCAAGTCCGTGGTCACAGGACAGGCTCCAGTCACTCTGGAGTGGACGAATACCCCAGGAAAACAGAAAACAAACCAAAGGTGGTACACGCATGTATCATAGCTGAAGCAAGTCGTAAATTCGCCAAAAAAAAAAAAAGACGCATGCTACGCCAGAGGTGCACCGTTTTTTTTTTCCTGAGGCTCTTCTCACTTCAAGGAGCTCTATACCTCTCCCAAAAAATGATTTTGGGGGAAAAATAAAAGTGCTCCCCGATGGAACAATCCCATGGCTTAGGTATACAACGAAAATTATTGCAAAAACAAAAACAAAAAAGCATGAAATTCCGACGATTTCGGGTTAAGGAGCCCCGTCGTTCAGAAAACGTTTTCAGAAAAAACGACGCGTGTTACGATAGAGGTAGCATTTTTTTTTGGCATTTTTTTTTGGCATTTTTTTTTGTTTCTGAATGACAGGGCTCCTTAACCCAAAATCGTCGGAAGGTCGTTCTTGTTTTTCAGTTTGAAGTTTAAGTTTTTGTGTGCGTAGGCCATGGGTTTGGTTCATCGGGTTGCACGTTCAGTTTACTCAAAATGATTTTTTGGGTGAGGTTCAGAGCTCCTCAAGTGAGGGGCCTCAGAAAAAAACTTGGTGCTACCTCTATCGTAGCGTGTGTCTTTTTGGCTGAAACGTTTTTCTGAACGACGGGGCTCCTTAACCCGAAATCGTCGGAAATTTTTTCATGTTTTTTTGGGGGTTTTTTTGCAATAATTTTCGTTGTACACCTCTATCGCAGCACGCGTCAGAAACTATACTGGTGTCTCTTGACGCGTGTTACGACGCTACGACAGGGAGAAGCACTCTTTGGTGAAAAAAGTTTTTGTGGCTGACTGGGGGGCGAGGAAGGACCCTACGCCGCTGTAATACCATGCGTGTTTTACAATGTTTTTCGTTGTATATACCTAAGCCGTAGGAAGGATTGCTGTTCCACTTTGCGCCAAAAAGAAAGAAAAAAACAAAAAACAAAACAAAACAAAAGAAAAGAAAGAAAGGTTTTTTGGGTGGATTGTTGTTCGTCGGGTTGCCCTTTGAAGGCTTCCATTCGTACCCCAAAAAACAAGTTTTTTTGGGTGGATTGTTGTTCGTCGGGTTGCCCTTCCATTTGTGTCTAAAAAAAAAAAAAAACAGACGCATGCTACGGTAGATGCGGACAATTTTTGTTTTTCTGAGGCTCCTCGCTTGAGGAGCTCTTCTTATAGGTCACCCCAAAAAAATGATTATGGGGAAAAACATAAAAGTGCTATATACATACTAGTATATACCCGATGAACAAACTTCATGGCCTAGGATACACACAACAACAACAACAACAACAAAAATTGTTGCAAAACAAAAAAAACGAAATTCCGACGATTTTTGGGTTAAGGAGCCCCGTCGTTCAGAAAACGTTTCAGCCCCCAAAAAGTGCTATTCTCTATCGTGGCACGCGTCAGAAACAGTAAGGTCGTCCCAACCGTAGCATTCGTCTGGGATCTATTCGTCAAAAATATTCTTCGATTTGATTCTTCGATTGTACTCTTCCCATTGATTCCTCAAATGTATTCCTCAATTTTGTTCTTGAATTTTTTTAGTCGTTACTTTTGGTACGATGGAGGTGCACCATTTTTTTTTCTTCTGAGGCTCCTCACTTGAGGAACTCTGAACCTCACACCCAAAAACTGATTTTGAGTAAAAAAAAACAAAAGTGCAACCCGATGAACAAACCCATGGCTTAGTTTAGGTATACCAAAAATTCAGAATGAAAAATAAAATAACGACATTCGGCAATTTTTGGGTTAAGGAGCGCCGTCGTTCAGAAACAAAAAGGCCAGAAAGTGCTACCTCTATCGCAGCACGTGTCACATTTATTTGACAATTTTATTCGTCACGTTTATTTTATTCGACGATTGTTTTTTCGTCAATTTTATTCTTCAAAGTTATTCCGACAAATGCATTCCTCAAATTTGTTCTCCAACTTTATTCTTCAATGATATTCGTCATTTCATTGTGTTTGCGTCAAAGTTATTCCTCCATTTAGTCCTGAGCTGTGCTACGATTGGGGTTGCACTTTTGAGGGCAAGCACGTCTCACTGACGGTGTTCTTCAACCCCAAAACTGACGAACTCCCCATTAGGGTGTTTGCGATTTCCAACCTCTGTTGGGTTGGAAAAATGTAAAAAGACATACCAGGAATATAATATGTTTTCCTGCCCAACTCCTACCCAACCAAAGTTGGTATTAATAATTCGCAAAACACCCTATTATCTTCGGAATCCGATGTACTGGTAGATTTTTTACCTAGTCCGATGTAGATTTTACGACAGCCCATTGGAGTCTGTATCGGGCCAAAGCTTAAGGTGTTTCTCAAAGTCCGTCCGTCCGTTGCTGGGTGGGGTGTGGAGCTCCTCAAGTGAAGACCCTCAGAAAAAAATGGTGCCTCTCCCCTACTGCAGCACGCCTCTGTTTTATAAATCAACCTTCATTTTTTCTCAAAGATGCTTTGCTACGGTATCGGTGCACCATTTTTTTTTCTGAGGCTCCTCGCTTGAGGAGCTCTGCACCTATAACTCAAGAACTGATTTCGGGAAAAACACAAAAGTGCTACCCGATGAACAATCTCATGACCTATACAGTAGGTATACAACGAAAGTTATTGAAAAAAAAACAAAATGTAATTCCGGCGATTTTGGGTTAAGGAGCCCTGTCAGCCAGAAAAGGTTTCAGCGGAAAAGTGCTACCTCTATCGTTAGCACGCGCCCAAATAGATTCGTCCTGGGCTTACCTCGGCCCTGAACGGCGACAGATGCTGAAGTGGCAAATAGCGCCCACCCGACTGCACTGGAAGCACCCCTTCTTGCCGTCGCACTTAACCTAAAGGTCAGACATAGACAGAATAAAACGTCGGTCGAAACGTTTTCACCGAGGGGAAAATGAGAACGAACGGACGGGAAGTTCTCACTTAGGAAAGTATCGGTTGTCAAACCTTGACCAGGTCTCCCTCCCCCCCAAAAATTCGATGAAAATCGACGTGCGTTTGGGAATGCTGAACCCTCTGCGCGATAAAAATGAAGGCACGCACCGGGGGGGGGAGAAGGGACGACACTTGTGACCACGGCTTGTCCAGAAGCTGGGGAGTAAAAGTGAGACTAAAAAAACAAAAATGAGAGGAATAACGCGGGGCTGCTGTTATATCACGTGAATTTAACCCTCTTAGCACTAGAACGCTAGAGGGCCCATGGAATGGGCCCAATTTTTTGTGGTACTACTTGGTTTTAGAGGCATGCTCTTTGAGTGGGCTTTGAATGCCCCGTTGACCACGCCAAAGCTTTGAGAAATGATGTGCTGCCTGCTGTGGTGGGCCCAAAGAGTCCGGGCTCTTTTGACATGGTCGTAGTTGTTTCTTTTTTTTTGCATTAATGTATACCGCGAAACTGTTCTGCTGTATGCAATGTTTGGTTCTTGTGCGGACAAGGTACACTCTCTTTCGAGTCAAAAACGAACGCCGTTTTTTCCCCTGCTGTTAGAAGGCTTAGTTTGGGTAGGCAATTGTTTAACCTTTCACCAGTGGCCAAGCGGACCAATACCCCACCCACCAATACCTTAAAAAATGGCGTCGTCGGCAGGACTCGAACCTGCGCGTGAAATTACAACGGGTTTCGAATCCATTCTCTTAACCAGTCCGGCACGTCGACAGGGGGGGCGAGTGTTATAAGGCTTAGTTTGGGTAGGCAATTGGTTAACCTTTTACCAGTGGTCAAACGGGCTAATACCCCACTAGTACCTTCACGCTACCTTCTTGCTGGTGCACCGATCACAGGCCTGCGACCATACGGGCTTGCCTGGTCTTCTCCTATTATGGAGGACCATAGTAATCATAGTAATCAGGACCCACGATGCACACAAAAACCTACCTGGTATATATTACGCTGTTTTTTCTAACCATATATGGTCCTGATTACTATGTTTCCCCGTAAATAGGTATGCAACAAAATAATGTTAGAACGCACAACGAATGGTATTCTAACGGTATTGGGCACATAGTCCCTCAGTTGAAGAATATTACAGCCAACCAGAAAAATTACGGCCAAACATGTGCTATCCCAACACCACGTCGTAGCAAGCGTCGATTTTGTTCTGGTCTGGACAAGCCCTTAAACTTCTTAACCAAACGAAAACGCTCTTCCGCTTTTTTTTTTCCCCCACACCTTCTTGCTGGTGCACCGATCGCAGGCCTTCCGTAGCTGCGACCAAACGGACTTGTTGGTCTTGCGTGACGACCGCGACACGTGGCCTGTGATTGGAAACAACCGAAGAGAGGGGGAGGAGGGGGGGGAGAGGCATACAGCACACTCATTTTCGTGCTTGCCTTCATTCTGACTATTGTCCGCGCATCCCCGACACATTCTACGGTAGTACCGGTGCATCTTTTTTGTTTTTCTGAGGCTCCTCGCTTGAGGAGCTCTATGCCTCCCCCCAAAATACTGATTTTCAGAAAAATGAAAGCGCGACGAGATGAATGAACAATCCCATGGCTTTAGGTACACGAAAAATAATATTGCACAAAACAAGAATGACATTCCGACGTTTTGGGTTAAGGCGCCCCCCGTCTTTCAGAAAACAAAAAAAGCCGAAAAGCGCTAACGATAGAGGTAGCCCATTTTTGGCTGAAACGTTATTTTCTTGAATGACGGGGCTCCTTAACATAATTTTTTTTTGTCAGAATTTCAATCTTTTTGTTTTTTTTTTTGCAATCATTTTCGTTGTATACCTATAGGTCATGGGGGATTTTTTTCATCGGGTACGAGCACTTTTTGTTTTTCCCCCAAAAAATCAGTTTTTTTTTAGAGGTATAGAGCTCCTTAAATGAGGAGCCTCAGAAAAAAAAAGTGCGCCTCTACCGCAGCATGCGTCATCGCTACACCCCCCTGCCGTAGCATGTGTCGATCAACGCGTGCTATGATAGAGGTAGCCCATTTTGCCTGAAACATTTTCTGAATGACGAGGCTCCTTAACCCAAAACCTTCGGAATTTCATTCTTTTTTCGCAATATTTTTCGTTGTATTCCTAGTTCATTTGATAGTTCATCGGGTAGTACTTTTGTTTTTTCCCCCAAATCAGTTTTTGGGAGAGGTATAGAGCTCCTCAAGTGACGAGCCTCAGAAAAAGAAAAGTGTGCGCCTCCACCGTAGCATTCGTCATTTTACCAAAAAAAATGCTACCCCTATCGAAGCACGCATCCCAAAAAAAATCTTCGAGACGGAGCACCTATACGAAAAAAGAAGCTTGGTGGGGTCGGACACCTTTTTTTCGAGGGAAGCGATGCTAGCTAGGTGTTGTACTTTGGAGCCCAGACATTTCTCGCTGACAGAGCTCCTCGACCGACAAGCTACCCCACTACAACTTGATTTTCGTCTACTTTCTGGGAATGTTTCACACGCCGGACAGATCAGATCCCTGTTCGTGATATGTGTCTCTCAGGGGAGACAGATCCCTGGTCTACATGATCTGTATGGCCTATAGAGCCATGTTGTCTGGTGGGAGTCGTACGATCTGCATGACCTAGCTCTAGCAGATGGGCGTGTCCCCGCGTGTGTGTGGCGTGGACAGATCTGCTGTCTACCAGCAGAGGGTAAGCACTTCAGTCGGGTGACCCGGCTGGTGTATCATACAGGATAATGAGCTGCGCTCCGAAGAGCTTGGTGAAAGAAAGATGCCCCAAGGGCAGTGGCGTGTTTATTGATAGCGGTCGAAGAAGAGTTGTGTGAGAGTATTGTAAGGCTTAATTTGGGTAGGCAATTGGTTAACCTGTTACCAGTGGTCAAACGGACTAATACCCCACTAATACCTTAATAAATGGCGTCGTCGACAGACCATGGGTTTTTGGGTCGTGAGTTCGAATCAGTGTTATAAGGTTTAATTTGGGTAGACAATTGGCTAACATTTTACCAGCGGTCAAACGGACTAGTACCCCACTAATACCTTAACAAGAGTGTGCGCGAGCACGCTCGATCGATCACTGCTCAAGACCCTCCATAGGCGGAACGTGTACCACCCTCGAAATCAAGCGGTGGGATGACCCTATAATTAGGCTTTGATTTCTTCGGCCGGCAGAAAATTTAGCATAGTTTGCCCTTTTTGGGGCATTTTGGCATTAAAGCATAATTGGGCATAAACTCGAATATAAACTCGAGCATAAACTAGGTACTTGGACTGATTTTGAAGCATACTCCTTAAAGAACAGAGCATAAATGAGCATAAAACAGGCAAACTCCCGAAAAAGAGCATAATCGGCGGCATAAAAATGGGCGACGCCTCGAAAACCTCTACGAAAAATTCAGTGTGTTTTTGGGTAAATTCACCCAAGGATGCACCTGCCGTGCTAGTGGCCATGCATGCTGGAAATTGGATGCATACTCACAGCAGCAGCAGGCCGTAAGTGTGCCCTGACAACGATACACTGTGAGCAATATTTTCGCGTTATGGGGGTCATAAATAACTAAAAAAAAGCGGGCATAAAAGCATAAAGTAGCATAATTTCCGGCATAATTTGGAATCAGCTGAGCATAATCGTGTAAAAACCGGCATAAAACGGGCAGAAAAATATTGAAAATGCCGGCCGAAGAAATCAAAGCTTACCTATAATAGCGTGTTTGCGGGATATCAAATTTGGTTGGGTAGGAGTTGGGTAGGAAACATATAAGAATAGTATTGAAACCGTCAAAATCACAATCCAAGGCCAACCCAACCCAAGAAAACTCAAATAAAAATTAGGTCAGTTTATTTTTTCCTACCATTTTTTCAATTTTCAACGTAATTTTTCCTTGGGTTGGTTGGCCATGGGCAATTAAATTCGTCGGTTTCAATAATACTTTTACATTTTATCCAACCCAAAAGAGTTTTGAAATCGCAAACATCCTATGATACCTGGTACAATTATGGAAGGCCAAAAAATGAAAATATCAACATCCATCGCACACAGCAAAAACAGGCGTAATGCTGTACGAGTATACGTGAGGATACTCAATTTCTATCGGACTGAAATACGCACGATAAACTGTCGGAGGGCAATTGAAACAATAAAAAAAGGCGCACTAGGCGTACTGGCGTAGGCGTACTGCGTACTCTTCTTTCGACCGGCCGACCTCCTACGAACCCAGTTCCAGAACCAATCCTGGTCGCACACACCGTCACGCAGAGTCCGTGCTAAGAGTCTTCTTCCTTTCTCTCAAACCCTTTCTTCCCTGCCTCTTGTCTCTCTGGTTCAACCCAACTGGACCCCAACCACACTTTCAACCCTTTTTCCCATCCTCTCTCTCCCATCCGACTAATGATTCAGTAACTCTCCACAAACCCCAGATCTACTGCGTTCAATCTTCCACGCATATCGACGCGTTGGTTCGGGTGACTTTTTAACTCTTTTGGAACTGCACCCAAGTTTTTGGGGACAGATTACTTGAAATTTGTACCGGTACGTGATAACTTTTGCGGTAGTAAAAGGGTTATGAACCCCTTTAGAGCCCCAAAACCATTCCCTATACTATTTCCAAGTAATTTGTCCCCCAAAACGGGTTTCCAGTTGTAAAGGCGTTCAGCAAAAGTTAGATAATAATATCATATTATACAATATGTAGGGCCGGGTCACAGACGGTGCATCAGACATAGCCTGTGGACAATAGTACAGGATACCTATCAACCACCGACAGGAATGCCGGATCACAGGCTGGACTTGCTGTGTTGGAAAGGGTGTGTGTGTGTTCCATGCTGATACTAGTCATGCCTCCTAAAACAAAAAACGTAATACATAATTTCCGTATTTCACCCCATTATAACCCTTACGCCAACCTTTTCTATTTTCGGTACAACGGCTCCCGAAATTCCTATTTTCCTGCAAACCTCTCAAGCCTGCATGTTTCTTATTTCTTAGGGTCCCTTTGTTTAGTTGTATACAGATGTCCTGTACACTGCTTGATGTATACACGACTGGCGGGCAGCCAGCTCGTCCATCGTGCCGGAGAAACCATGCGGCCTAATACATCGATACTCAGCCGCAACTGGGTACAGAAAGGATTCATACTTCGCGAGTAGCTTTCCTTTTCTTTGGTTTCCGTTGGTTTTCTTCTTTGTGGGAACGTGTTTATGAGTGATCGATGTTGAAGTTGAAGTTCATGCCGCACATTGTCGGACGGCAAACATGATAATAACAATAATAACCTACGCAGGTGCGTGCGGAGCGAGATCGACTGAAACTGCCACGGAAAGCAGAGAGGGGCGCCACATCTTGATAGCAATCCCCATGCACTTGCGTGAGGCGGGTCGGGAGCGAGGCTAGGGTTATGGTTTTAGAGTTAGGCTTGGGTTTGGTCGGGTCGGCCAATGTGTCAATCACAGCAAACATGAGGCCAACTCTTACAATTAACTGATCCTGAAAACCGAAAATGGAGGTTTCAGCACCTTCGCAGGCGTGTTTGACCCCGGGAACGGGAGAATCGGGCCCGTTGTTCTCAAATTCCGACCTAGCCTTTTTGCGAGACGCAACCAACGACGTTTGCCGTTTCTTCAGGATAGGAGTTTGTTTTTTTCGATACACCGCAGTTGCCTCAAAATCAGTTTCGGAGGCTATCCGAAACCATTTTTTCGGATGAAACTGCGATATATATCCGAAACTCGTTTTGCGATATTTTTTATAAAACTCAAACTGCTATCCTGAAGAAACGGCAAACGCCATTGGATGCGTCTCGCAAAAAGGCTAGTCGGAATTTGAGAACAGCGGGTCCGATTCTCCCGTTCCCCGGGTCAAACACGCCTGCGAAAGTGCTGAAACCTTCATTTTCGGTGTTCAGAATTAGTTTAAACCCTCTTAGCACCCACTCGGAAACCGCAAAAAAATAATCAACTACGACCATGCCAAAAAGAGCTCGGACTCTTAGGGCCCACCGCAGCAGACAGTACGTCACGTTTCAAAGCTTTGGCGTGGTAAACGGGGCATTCAAAGTCCATTCAAAGAGCATGCCTCTAAAACCAAGTAATACCACATAAATTTTGGGCATTTCATGGGCCCTGTGGTGTTTTAGTGCTATTAATAATAGGGTTAAGAGCACCCGAGATAAGAGCATTTGGGACTTAAGAGCGGTCAAATCGGCATGTCCCGCCATGCTAAAAGCCATACATTGCCAACTGCAGATAAGAGCAATGTGTTAAGAGCGCCTGTTGCGGCTTATCACAGGGTGATTTTATATCGGGGTACCCACTGCACGGTGATCAACGGGTATGCACAATGGTGAAAGTAACATGTATCCAAGTAGGGGAATTGAGACAAGAGTAAGCGTTAGAATTCCTGCAGTGGCAAATTATTTTTTCTTTTTTTTTGTATCATTTTTTCTTTCCAGCTCAACTCGTAAGAGGTGTTACCCTCAGCGACCTTCTGGACAAGCCTTGGTCACAGGTGTCTACTCTCCTCCCCCCCGGTACGTGCCTTCATTTTTATCGCGCATAGGGTGCAGCATTCCCACTGTTTTATCAGCTTTTTATTCTCGTCGATTTTCATCGAATTTACTAACTCACGGTCTTGCGCTTTCCACTCGTCAATTTGTACGCACGAAAAAGTCCCTACGAGTACGTACGAGCATGCACTCGGGGGGAATTGAACCCACGAAATAGGCTTTAGCAGGCACGAGGTTCACCTGCTACACCACCGGTGATGCCGTCTTCCGAGGGTTAACCAACCCCGGCTTGTCCTCTGTTATCGTCGTCGTCCTCGTCGCTGGGACAGATCAAGCGTGTCATTCAGGGGGAGGCTGCGGGTGACCTAGTGCTTGAGGAGGATTTGAAGATGGGGGGAGGCGGTATTCCCTTGGGGCAGGAGGGAGCCGGCGCTGGCCTGGATGGGCTTGAGGGGAAGAGGAGCAAGGGACCAGGGCCGTATGTGAGTGCGTTTGGGGGGGGGGGGGGGGGGGTTGT
>JAYJMJ010298021.1:0-10230 GCA_036873875.1 Laminaria ephemera | reverse complement strand
GAACGGCCACGGTTCATACAAATCTTCACGAGAAGATATGACTGTGCAACGGTAGACTGTGTACCTGTGACCCACATTTATTTGGGTATATACCGTACAAGGTACCAGGTATATACTCTAGGATACCTGGGTACATACCCGAGTATCACCAATAACAATCAGAGATGTGGTACACGGGTACCCTAGAGTATACCTGGTATGCCCTACTGTACAAAACCTCGGAGTCTTCCTTAGCGAACAAAAATGTGGTATTTCGCGAATCATGACATTTTTTTTTTCAAGTTTGGAAAATGCCGTAAAAGATATGTCGAATAATTTTTCCGGACGGCACCCAGAGCGGACCGACATCATCCCTGCGCTGGCCAGACCTTACCGCGGCGCGAAACGCGTCGCATATTTGCAGGTAAGAGTCAATCCTAACGAACAAATATTAAATACAGGAACCGTGCCAAAAACGTGATTATTTCGCGAATCGTGACATTTAAAAAGTTTAGAAAATTCCATAAAACTGATGTGGAATAACTTTCCCGACGATACCCAGAGCCGGCATCACCCCAGCCCTGGCCAGGCCTACCGCGGCACGACACGCGTCACACACTTGCCGGCAAGGGTCATTCCTAACAAGCAAATATTAAATACAGGAATCGTGACAAAACAAGACGTTATAATTTCGCGAATCGTTACATTTGAAAAGTTTTGAAAATTCCATAAAATTGATGTGGAATAACTTTCCCGACGGTACCCAGAGCGGGCATCAGCCCAGCCCTGGCCAGGCCTACCGCGGCACGACTCGCATCGCACACTTGCCGGCAAGGGTCATTCCTAATGAGCAAATATTAAATACAGGAATCGTGACAAAAAAAACGTTGTAACTTCGCGAATCGCTACATTTGAAAAGTTTAGAAAATTCCTTTAAAAAAAGATGTTTAATAACTTTCCCGACGGTACCCAGAGCCGACGTCACCCCAGCCCTGGCCAGGCCTACACCGCATATTTGCCAGCAAGGGTCATTCCTAACGAACACATAAACATAAATTCATTTGTCTCTGTTTTTTTTTAAACCTTAATCACTTGATTAAGATGACCTGCTTCGCTCTCAGCGCTCCCACCCGGAACACGCCTGCCTAACTCCTCTTCTTGGAGAACCTTCCTGGCTTTCTTTGCGTTCTTTGGTTTCTTCGCGCTCTTCGTGTTCTTTTTTCTCGTTTCTCTTCGTCTTCCCTTCCTTTCGTCGTTATTTTGCGTCTCTCTCGATTTTCTCGCTCAGCTTCGACTCTTTTTCGATCCTGAGTCGAATTTCGGAAAATCGTTTTTTGATTTTTTTTTCGAGATTTTTTCTTTTTTCCGATTTTCGTCACTTTTCATCGTTTTTTCCGTTTTTTTCGATGAATCTCGCTCGTTTTTGACTGTTTTTCGATTCTGATTCGTGCTCCGAGAAATTGTTTTTTTCATTTTTTTTCCTGTATATTTCCGATATATTTTTCCGATATTTTTTATAGTGTGGGCGTTTTTATCAGGTTTCTGTGTTATATGAGTACAGAAAGTTGGTACGTACGAATACGTACGTAAGTGCACGTTTAGTTTTTGCCCGTATCACGATACGTTCATAGACGACACGTTCATTTTACGCCTACACCTGCTTCTTCTGTTCAAATCACAATGAAAACACACTCACCGACAGCTACTACGTCCACCACAAGGACAGAACAGCACAGCACAGCGCGCTCAGCCCTCAAGGCATCAAAGCACACGTAGTACTACGTAGCTGCTGCGCGACAATGCAAGTAATTCAAGTACGAATAGTCAGAGTTGGCGAGATCAGCATGTTTGTGTCGTCGAACATTTACAGCTCGCCTTTTTTCCCGAATTTTTTATGTGTCCCTTCTTTTTATTTTACATACCAGTACGAAGTAGGTTTAGGTTCGCACGTACGTACAGCAGTACACGTTTATTTATGCATCTATGTACGTCTGTTCAAATCACACAACAAGCACACCCAGCTCCTGAGCTAGCATGTTTTTTTTGTCGTCGACCATCTACTACTGCAAGCACAGCGCAGCGCAATCAGCCCAGCACAACGGAGCAAAACACGTAGTACGTGCCGATCATAGCGCGACCCACATCATGTCGTCGAGCATCTTGTACAGCTCGCCGTGTTTTCAAACGAACGCATACATCGAAGTCTGCCCGTCCAGAAAACGTATACAACCACAAGCATCAGCATCTAGCTGGTGATGCGCAAATACTTGCCTTTATTTTCAACTCATTAAGATACAACACCACTACTCTTCTCTCCGTCCTTTCTCTTTCGTACGGATGATGTAATGCTTGCGTGAATGCGACGTCCGGTTTATTTTCCTGGAGCGTTGAGCTCTTGGCATGTTCAAGTCGCAATTTGCACCAAACCATGGACCTCTGTCTGCTTCACGTTTTGCTTTATCTGAGCAAGCGTAGCGGGCGGATGCCGCCCGCGGAGCGAAGCGCCTTGTATTAAATACAGGAATCGTGACAAAAAAACGCTATAATTTCGCGAATAGTTAAATTTGAAAAGTTTTGAAATTCCTTAAAATGTATGTCGAATGGTTTTCCCGACAGTACGCGAAGCAGGCATCACCGCAGCCCTGGCCAGGCCTACCGCGGCACGACACGCGTCGCATACTTGCCGGCAAGGGTACATTCTTGACGAACAAAAAACAAAAAGTCACGAATCGTGAAAAAAAAACGTGATGTTTTGGCAAAGTCGTGATGCTTTCGCGAATCAGGTGAGGCTCAAATGAGTATTAAGGTGCTCCTGACACATTTGCTGCTCGCGCCCCTGCGTTTTGTGGACGCAGGACACACCCGAAGGGAGGGAGGTGCTACAGCTGCTCCGCTATTGTTTCGACCAGAAGATGACATTCACCGTCGGTACTTCTATCACAACAGGTGTGTGGAATGGCGGCAATCTTTCGCCCGTTGTTTCTTATTTTGTTTCTTATTTTGTGTCTTATTTTGTGTATTATTTTGGGTCTTAGTCTGTTTCTTAGTTTGTTTCTTATTTTGTTTCTTATTCTGTGTCTTATTTTGTGTCATATTTTGTTTCTTATTTTGTGTCATATTTTGTTTCTTATTTTGTGTCATATTTTGTTTCTTATTTTGTGTCATATTTTGTTTCTTGTGTTGTGCTTTATTTTGTGTCTTATTTTTTTTCTTAACTTGTTTCTTATTTTGTGTCTGATTCTGTGTCTTATTTTGTGTCCTATTTTGTGTCCTGTTTTGTGTCCTATTTTGTGTTCTATTGTGTTTCTTATTTCGTGTTTTATTTTTGTGTCTTATTTTTGTTTCTTAACTTGTTTCTTATTTTGTGTCTTATGTTAATGTCTTATTTTTGTGTCTTGTTTTGTGTCATGTTTAGTTTCTTATCTTGTTTCTTATCGTGTTTCTTATCTTGTTTCTTATCGTGTTTCGTATTTTGTTAATAATGTGACATTCACCGTCGGCACTTCCGTCACGACAGGTGTGTTTGTGTAACGATAAGGGGTGCACTTTTTGGCCACTATTTTTTTTGTTTTTTTTTGTTTTTTGCTCATCCCATCTATTGTCTTCGCACTTTTTCTTTCTCCTTCTCCCTCCCTAGTAGTCCTAACTCAGATCCGGGGTCACCTAGCAGGCTCTTCTCCCCCCTCCCCACTACGGTACGCGCCTTCATTCTTATCGCGAGAAGAATTCAGCACTTTCTTCCCTCGTCGACTCCCGTTGAATTGTGCTTACCTACGGAATAAAGCGCTCTCCTCGGCAGTTGGTGTCTCTGGAAAGAAAAATCTCCATACCGAAATTTGAACCCCTGACTCCAAACTTAGTAGTATTCGAGGTTAACCACCAGACCACCGGCGCGACCGAGTGGTAATGAGTCAAGGCTACTTCGTACTTGCAGTAGTCCGTGTGCTTTCGAAGACACAGTAATAGCTACGTACCGGTATTGTAGCAAGCCCCCAGACAGATTTTCTGGTGAATTGAATAACGAGGCAGGAACTTCACACACGCACTGCAACACCGCCATCGTTGCTACGTCGAAACAGCTTGCAAGGAAATTTGCCCACAAGTCAGTGCAAACTCACCTGCTCCCGTAGTCGGTGGGTTGGTCGAAATCGGCTTGTAATGATCTCGCAATAAATTATGGAAAACTTGATACGCGGCTGGCACGCAGATAGAAAACGTACAAACTAAATAATAATTAAATAATGGAAAGCCGTACGCACCCGCAGCGAAGAGGTTTTTTAGCCAAAGGCAAAAACGGCGCCTCGCGCTGCATACTCGACCTTGACTCAAAACTAGGTACTAGGTTTAGTTGTATCTTTTGGTATGGCACTGCCCTGGAAGGCCTGTGAAGACCCAGGATCAGGAATATGGAAAGGATGGCGTATCGCGTTAGGGGCCTGTTTGTACATGGCAAAAACGGCGCCTCGCGCTGCATACTCGACCTTGACTCAAAACTAGGTACTAGGGTTAGTTGTGTCTTTTGGTATGGCACTGCCCTGGAAGGCGTGTGAAGACCCAGGATCAGGAATATGGGAAGGATGGGGTATTGCGTTAGGGGCCTATTTGTCCATAGGGGGTAGGGTTCAGGGCGAGGCACAGCCGAACCCCCTGTTAGACCTTTCATCGGGAGCTCTACTCGGATCAGAATAACGCTGCTCTTCTAACGCGGCATTCAGCACACTTTGGTGGCTACCAGATATTTATTATTATCCACAAACCTACATAGTCGTGACTAAGTATAACACCAGATAGGCTAGTAGTAGGTTATCCTTTTTAGCCAACAAAATATATGTAGCACGAGTCCGGGGAGAGAGGAGAGCCCCGGGCTTACCTGAGAGAAGTATCGAAAACGAAAGTATGTGTTGGTTATAGCGCTACCCACTAGCCTACATAGTCAGCGTTTACATACTAGATTATGATAGTAGATTATTATCTCTTCTACCCAACACACGCGAGTGATATAATGGGGGCTGTATACCAGGCAAACTTGGAAGGAGACAGGTCCCATGTCTTCACATTTGGCGTTGATGGCAGGACTAAAAAAACACCGAAACTCCACCTTTCCAAAGCGTTGCGCCAGGATCCGGTCGCGACGATTCGCCAAGGCGTGGGGCCGGTACGGATGCGAAAGTCCTCAAGGCGAAATGCGTACTCGATTGGACGGGCCCTTACATATGTTTTGCAGTTGGTGTCGAGATTACTCGTACTCGTAGTAGAGTCTGATGCACGTGATTTGTGTGGCTGCAAATGTTCTACGGAGATCGCGGTGGGTTTTGTATTATCCCAAAAGGATATACGAGAATAAATCCTCTGGATGCCTTTTTGGGTCCTGGGATGAGGGAGAGGACGATGCCCTCCCTCACTCTCTCTCTCTCTACTCTCTCTCTACCCTCTCCCTCTCTCTGGTTATGTGATTCTAATAATCGATACCTGGTCATCTACTTCTGTCTTGCCTCATGGCACCTTACACCTTCCTCAGGTCCTACACGTAATCCATGGCACCTCGGCCACGAGTCATTCCATAACGCTAGTTTAGCTCCTGTCGCTGCTGCTACTGATGCTGCTGCTGCTGCTGCGACGGCGGCGGTAGAGCAAGCGGAGGCGATGCAGATGGAGGAGAAAGAAGAGGAAACACAGAGGGAGCCGGACGAGCAGGGGCAGGAGCTGGGGGTGGCGGAAAAACACGATCAGCAGCAGCATCAGCAGTTGCATCAGCCACAACCGTCACCGTCATCGTCACCGGCGATGTTGCCACCGACGCAGCCGCAACCGCCCCCAGCGCCGCGTGTCCTTTTCACAAAGCAGGAGATGAGTTGCAGCACGTACTTGATGAAAAGCGATCATCGCCCACATTACTCAACTATTAATCACGTGATGATTAATCGAAACGTATCGCAGCTGCATACTGCAGTATTTGATGATGGAATTAAATAATTTCATCTTGATTTCAGTATCGAATTGTTCTTGATCGATACTTTGGAGAATGCTACTGTTGTAGTAGCTCGAATTATAACATTTTGGTTATGTTTGGGACTTTGTAATCCACGCGTAGGGACTATGTACGTACAAGTGCTGCAGTAGTAGCAGTATTTTTACCGCGATAAGAGTCCTTACCCCCCACGCTCAGTACCAGGGCTGCTCTGGGTGATCTGGCCACTCATTTGTGGCACAGGACTGAAAGGTTTTTTATTTTTAATTGTTCGGTTTTGGATTTTTTCGGTTGAAATTATACACATTGGGGGTATACTGTTTGGTATTTTGGTATTTTGGTATTTTAGGTTTTCGGTTTTGTATTTTCGTTGAGATTGATACTCATTGAGGGTACATTGTTTTGGTAGTTTGGTTTGGTTTTCGGTTTTGGATTTTTTGGTTGAGAATGATACACATTGGGGGTGTATCGTTTTGGTATTTTGTTTTATTTTGTTTTTTCGGTTTTGGATTTTTTGATTGAGAACGATACACATTGGGGGATACTATTTTGGTATTTTGTTTCTTTTGTTTTTTTTTGGTGTTCTGGTGTATGGATATTGTTGGGTCTACTTGTTTTTGGATTTTTCTGGCATACCACGTAGCACTGGTATTAAAATGGACCCTACTGTTGTTTGTGCAAAAAAACGCGTTGTGTTGATCCTATTTCGCACGCCAATTATCGTCTGATTTCCGGACCTACGTCCTAGTTACGACGGCGTTATCTTCGTTACCGGGGAAGCAAGCGTTGGGAGTGGATACCAGCACAGGTTTAGGTTTAGATTTTTGATTCTGGGTTTTGGAATTCGAGATTCTGGTTTTCGGTTATTCGTTTGTTTTGGAATTGAGATATGATGGTTCTAGGTTTTGGGATTTGGGTTTCTGTTTTGGTTGTTGAATTCAAATGTTTGAAAGGGTAATTGATTGTGTGTTTGTTGGACTTGACTGTCGTCCTATTTTTGGATGATTTTCGGGTCTTCACAACGGGGGGCTATTATTGGTTACGTTCTCATGACTGTACATACGAGTAGGGGAGCTGTCGAGATTACTCGTGCTCGCAGTAGAGTCTGATACACGTGATTTTGTGGCTGCAAATGTTCTACGGAGATTGCGGTGGGTTTGGTGTTATCCCGAGAGGGTATACGAGAATATATCCCCTGGATGTCTTTTGGGGTCCTGGGATGAGGGAGAGGACGATGCCCTCCCTCACTCTCTCTACCCTCTCCCTCTATCTCTGGTTGTGTAATTCTAATAATTGATACCTGGTCATCTACTTCTGTCTTAGCTCATGGCACCCTACACCTTCCTCGGGCCCTGCACGTGATCCATGGCACCCCGGCCACGAGATATTCCATAAAAGAGCACGTAGCTTACCACGGCAGCGTCAACCTGCTATATATTGAAAACAACTAGTTTGTCCTGCTGCAGTAGTACATATGACTTGGCACAGCCTACACTTACTGGCTGCTGTACCAATCCTGGCCGGTGTGGTTACGTGCTATACGGAGGTACTGCTGTACGGCTGTACGAGAGCCAGGTCCAGATGGTGTGTCCGGATGTGGGGGTCTCAACTGCACTCAATAAGGCGGTAGACCGCCCTATTGAGGTACCAGCTATCAATGAGGCGGTCACCGCCCTTTTGAGAGTTAAAAATCGTGCCAAGCGATTTCTACCGCTTTATTCAGGGATACCGCTTTATTGTTGCCGCTTTTTTCGGGGACCACTAACCGTTTGTATATTACAATACTATTTACGGGGGAACATAGTAATCAGGACCAAAAATTGTTAGTAAAAACAGTGGAATATATAGGTTTTTGTGTATATCGTGGGTCCTGACTACTATGGCCCTCCGTAAATAGGCCGTAGGATTGTTCGTCAGATTGCACTTTCATTCTTAGTCGAAGCCAGGTGGGGTGTAGATCTCTTCAAGCGAGGAGCCTCAGAAAAAGTAGGTTTATAGTCCCCCTACTGTAGCAACACAGTTAGTCAACACACTTTGTCTGGCCGTCTGACTCGATCACAAAACTGACATGTCTACTGTAAAGGGTCTATCTCAAAATACTTGGTGCGGTAGAGACGCCTGTGTTCCACGAGGGAAACCTTTACACCAGCCTTTCTGTTTAGTACCTTTCTCGCGAAGATTGGATTAATGCAGGTTTT
The DNA here is from genome assembly GCA_036873875.1 of Laminaria ephemera. Classification (NCBI taxonomy): domain Eukaryota; class Phaeophyceae; order Laminariales; family Laminariaceae; genus Laminaria; species Laminaria ephemera. The sequence continues at coordinate 2,085 of JAYJMJ010298021.1, read as the reverse complement.
CAGCTCGAAGCCAACTCCTGCGCCAGCGCTCGGGTCCGAGGAGAAATCTTCCGTCCCGGAGAGCTCTCCTCTCTCCCGACACGTCTGCATTTGACGAGCCTAAGGCGGAAGCTATTCTGTCCCGTGGGCCGTGGAACAAACACCTCTTTTTGGCGGCGAGAATGGGAACAAATATCGCAGAAAACGATGTGAGTTTGTAGGGTTTGGGGGTTGCGGTACAGTACTTACTTTGTAACTTTCGGTTTTCCATTTCGTAGTCAGACGCGTGCTGCGATATAAGGGTAGCACCCACTTGTTTCTATTAATAATGCTCTTGACTTGAGGAGCTGTCCATCTCGCCCAACCACCGACTTTGAGAAACCAACGAACATTCCCATGGCCTAGGTAAACAACAACGAATGCAACTGCAATGGTATTCCACTGATATTGGATAGCTCCTTTAGTTGATTAGCTCCTCCGTCAATCAGACGTTTTATAGCCAAAAAGAGGCACAGTACCCCTATCGTACGAGCGCGTTTGCAACACGTGTGCGACACGATTGTTTGCAAACACGTTTGCGACACGTTCGACGACACACGCTACGATAGAGGTGAATGATATCATTTTTTTTCTGAGTCTCATCACTTGAGGAGCTCTGTGCTTCACCCACAAACTGATGTTGTGTAAACTAAAAGTGCGACCCGATGCACAAAACCCTTGCCCTAGGTATACAGAAAAAAATCAGATTGCAAAACAAGAATTACACTCCCGACGATTTTGGGTTAAGGAGCCCCCGTCATTCAGAAACTCAAAAAAGCCGAAAAGTGCTCCCTCTATCGTAGCACTTGTCACAAAAAACACACATGCTACGATAGAGGTGCACGATTTTGTTTCTCGGGCTCCTCACTGGAGGAGCTCTAAACCCCACCCAGCAATTTTTGATTTTGAGAAGAATCAAAGTGCAGCCTGATGAACAAACCTGTGGCCTAGGTTTACAAAAAAAAATCAGATTGCAAAAACAAGAATTCCATTCCGACGATTTTGGGTTAAGGAGTCCCGCCATTCAGAAACACAAAAAAAGCCGAAAAGTGCTACCTCTATCGTAGCACGCGTCACAAAAAAATCACATGCTACGATAGAGGTGCACCAGTTTTTTTCTGAGCACTCCTTACTTGAGAAGCTCCGTGCTTCACGCACAAACCGATTTTGAGTAAACTAAAGGCGCAACCTGATCAACAAACCCATGGCCTAGGTATACAAAAGAAAGAAATATTGCAAAACCACAATGACCTCCCGACGAGTTTGGGTTAAGGATCCCCGTTATTCAGAAACATAAACGCCAAAAGGTGCCACCTTTATCGTAGCATTCGTCGTTTTTTGCAACACGTTTCCTTATGCTTATTATGTTCTCCTTGTTTGCATCAGCTGAATAAAAGTGGTACGAAGTATCTGCAGTACAAAGGTGTTTCGCTGTGATTAAGGTGTGGACAGCGCCGGCGTAGAGATATGCCAAGCGTATTTCCGTGGTTAGGCCAGCCTACAATGAAGTTTCCGAACCTAAAAAGCGTGCTATGATAGTCCATGGGTTTTAATCTTCGAAGTAGCAATTTTTGTAACGGGGTTCCCCAGCTGAGGAACTATACCCAATATCGTTGGAATACCATCTGTGTGGGGCGATATACTGCACTTATACTAAATGCCTAGGCCAGATGGGATTGCCCATCGATTTAGGCTCGCCGTTTCTCTAAAACGTCCGTTTCTGGGTAGGGTATGGGTCTTTTCAGGATTCGAGCCTCATAAACATTTGGTGAGCCCCAACCGTAGCATCTGTCCAAACGACGTGCGTGAGGCCGTCGGTCGGGATTGAAAACTGTCAACTGCACCAAATTCAATGACTGCAGCATGGTACGGAGACACGTGCTGCGATAGGGGTATTGTATCTCTTTTTGGCTCTTGGTCAAACTATTTTTATTAAAAATATTTCAAATACGTCAGCTGTGAGTTCTACCAATAGAATGGTCGATGCTCGACTTTTACAAAAGCTGCGTACTACTTCGGCCGCGCGTTTGTATAGATATATTCCTCTTTGAGGATATAGGTCAGTGG
>JAYJMJ010298010.1:0-10231 GCA_036873875.1 Laminaria ephemera | reverse complement strand
ATGAAAATCGACGAGCGTTGGGAATGCTGAACCCTCTGCGCGATAAAGACGAAGGCACGTACCGGGGGGGAGAAGGGGCGACACCTGTGACCACGGCTTGTCCGGAAGCTGGAAAGTAACAGTGAGATTAAAAAAAAAACGAAAAAAAAGGGTAGGGCAGGGTTGCCGGCGGGATGTCGCTTAAGCCCTTTAGAACTGCATCCACGTTTTTTGGGGACAAAAGTACTTGGAGTTAGTGTGGGATGAAAAATGCGGTAGTGAAACCCCTGTATAAACTGCACCCACGTTTTTGGAAACAAGCTACTTGGAATTAGTGTGGGATCATTTTTTCAGTTGTAAAAGGTTCCGAGCCCCGTCGCAAGCTGACCGCCCGGTGCTCCATTGCCATGAAACCCCTTGTCCTTCCGTGTTGAACGCTCTTTTGTAACTGCACAGTGGGAGAGTGGTCGCTTGCCACGGACAATTGCGCGATGTGGCTCAACGGGTTCCAGGACAACTTGCCGGGTTTCCCGCAGGTAACTACTGTTGCCGCTTGTGAAGGCATTTTATTATGTTTTTTTCGCAGCTTCAAATGTCCTGTTTTTTTTTTTTTGTATATTTGTATTTCCTAATAAAGGCCTTGGAAAATAGGAGAAATGAGAAAAATAGAAATAACAGAAACATATGGGAAACTTATCAGCGCGATGTGGCTCAACGGGTTCCAGGACAACTTGCCGGGTTTCCCGCAGGTAACTGTTGTCGCTTCGTAAGGCCGTTTGTTATGTTTTTTTCGCAGCTTCAAATGTCCTGTTTTTTTTTGTATTTGTATTTCCTAATAAAGGCCTTGAAAAAATGGGAAAAATAGGAAAAGAGAAATAAAATAAGAAATATGGGAAACTTAACAGCGCGATGTGGCTCAACGGGTTCCAGGATACCTTGACGGGTTTCCCGCAGGTAACTGTTGTCGCTTCGTAAGGCCGTTTATTATGTTGTTTTTTCGCAGCTTCAATGTCCTTTTTTTTTTGTATTTGTATTTCCTAAGAAAGGCCTTGGAAAAATAGGAAAAATTTTAAAAGTAGAAATAAAAGAAGAAATATGGGAAACTTAACAGCACGATGTGGCTCAACGGGTTCTGGGATAACTTGACGGGTTTCGCGCAGGTAACTGTTGTCGCTTCTTAAGGCCGTTTATTATGGGTTTTTTTCGCAGCTTCAATGTCCTGCTTTTTTTTTTTTGTATTTGTATTTCCCAATAAAGGCCTTGGAAAAATAAGAGAAATGGGAAAAATAGGAAAAATAGGAAAAAAATTAAAAGTAGAAATAAAAAAAATATATGGGAAACTTAACAGCGCGATGTGGCTCATCCAGGACAACTTGACGGGTTTCCCGCAGGTAACTGTTGTCGCTTATTAGCCCCTTCAAAATCTCCACCCACGCTTTGGGGACAAGCTGCTTGGGATTAGTACGAGATACGTTTTGCAATGGGAGAAAAGGTGAAGGCCATTATTGCCAAAGCCTTTTTTTCCTACTAAGACGTAGTAGTGGTTTTGAGTGCTATTATTTTTGAGAGTACACTGATGTATGATGCTAGTTGTGCTGCAATTTGAAGGCGTTGCACTGCAAATGCAAAATGCTGCTGTGATTTCCCCTCGTTTGTTCCAGGTTCAGTGCGAGCATGTCCGATGCCCCTTGCCCTACATGGGCGGAGAACAGCCCGGGGCTCCGGTGAACCCCAATAGCCCCCCGCTGGGTAAGCCCTTTATCTTGTGTCCCAATGTTGCACACCCTGGACAGATCACGATCTAGATCATCTAGATCCCTATATCTGTCGGTGAACCCCAACAACCCCCCGCTGGGTAGGGGTCGTTCCTAACGAACGCAAAAAAATCACGATTCTAGACAAAAAAATCACGGTTCCTGACATTCTGAAATTCTGAAATGTCACATTAAAAAAAAAACATCACGTTTTTTGTCAGGAATCCTGACATCAACTTTGATGGAAATTTTCAAAAGTATTCAAAATCAGGATTCCTGACAAATGTCACGATTCGTGAAAAAGTCACGTTTTTTTTTGTTTTTTTTTCCCTGATATTTTTTTTCGCGTTCGTTAGGAATGACCCTAATAAGCCCTTTATTTTGTGTCCGAATGTGGCACACACCTGACAGATCACGATCTAGATAATCTAGATCCCTACATCTGCCGTTATGAGATGTCGTGCAGAATCTGTATAGTATATATCTGACCCAGGAAACCTACGATAGATCACGCAAATCGTATGGCTCCCACCCGGCAACACGATCTAGATCATGCAGATCGTATTGGCCAGGAATTCATCTGCCCTGAACGATCTAGATAGTCGAATGTAAAAGGGGATCTGGTCAGTCCGATGCGCGAAACGTTGCTGTGTCTCGGTCTCGTCTGTCTCCCCTGTCCTCCCTTCCTCGAAAAAATGCGGAGTAGCGTTTGGTGCGGGGGCAGGCTCGGTGACGTGTTTCGTGTGACGTGTGGCATGTAACATGTGAATGTAACATGTCATTTTTATTTCGAGTGAAGCGAGTTGCCTATTTACAAGGCCGCAACATTAATATTAATAGTGTGACTTTATCTATTACGGAGGAACACAGTAATCAGGATCAAATACGGTTAGTAATATCAGGAAAATATCTAGGTTTTTGTGTACATCGTGGGTCCTGATTACTACAGTATGGTCCTCCGTATTACGGTAGCGGTGAACCACTTTTTTTTCTGAGGCTCCTCACTGAGGCTCCTCACCTGAGGAGCTCCGTACCTCTCCCCAAAAACTGATTTGAGGAAAAACAAAAGTGCTACCAGGTATTATAGACGATCAACAATTCCATGGCCTACGGTAGGTATACAACGAAAATTGTTGGAAAAAAAAAACACCTGAAATTCAGACGGTTTTGGGTTATTTAAGGAGCCCCGTCATTCAGAAAACCGTTTCAGCCAAAAACTGCTATCTCTATCGTAGTACGCGTCTGTTTTGTTTTTTTTGATGAAAATGCTGGACGCATGGTGCTTTCTTTTGGGTGACAGATGATGTCTCGGGTGTCTCGTGGGGCGTCAACTTTGGGAGCGGTGTGGGCTTAGGGTCGTATATTTCGGTGTGAGCTCACTGCTGCTGCTGCTGCTGCTGCTGCTGCTGCTGGGTGCGTAAAGTGTACGATGCTGACGTTCGTTTTGTTTCAACAGGTCCTTTTGGTACGGGTTCCAGCACGCCGAGCTTCGGCATGTGCCCTATAGACGGACGGTGGCACGCTGAGGACGAGTTCATGACGGTGCGTTCGTCGGGGGGGGGGTGTACTCATTTCATGCATAGCCGTAGTCATATGACCATAGACCCTTGCATCCCTACAATGCCGGGACGGAGCACATCGGGTTTTCATCGACCAGGCAAACATCGCGTGCACGTTTTGTTCACATTAACCCGTTCTTACTACCCGTGACATCGAGCAGATCCAGCGTCCGTGCCGATTCTTCATCCTAGAGAGACCCAGGCCCTGTTGTCACAAACCTAGAGACAGAAGTATACATCGCAAATACCGTAAGCAGATTGGCCATGCATTGCCAGACGTACAGGATACAAAATCGAGGTGTGGTGGCCTATACCGTCCATCCCTCCCGATGGTGGCCAGTTGCATCATCGCCGTAGGGTTCATTCAGCATTTCCACTGTTCGTCGGTTTTCATAATCGAAATTTGCCAGCTCGCGCTCTCGCACTTTCAGCAAGAGTTGACATTATTGTGTTTTTGGCTGGGTTCCCGTCCCATGCCGTGGGCTCCCATGGGAACCCGTAGCCCGCGGGACTCCAATGGGACGTCCCACGGGATTCCGTGGAATGCTGTGGGATCCTGTGATAAGCCACGCGCAAATTACCGCGGGATCCCACGGGAATCCCGTGGGACGTGTCATGGGACCCCGTGGATTCCCACGACACGTTCCACGGAATAACAATCCCGTCATGAGAGGGAGGTTTACTTGAGTAAATTGTACCGGTTTCGTTGGATATCTCTCTTAAAAACGAACTGCCGTCTTGGTGTTGGTTGTTGTTGTTGGTGTTGTTGTTGTTGTTGTTGTTGTTGTTGTTGTTGTTGTTGTTGTTGTTGGTGGTGGTGATGGTAGTGGTGATGGTGGTGGCTGTGTGTTGTTGTTGCTGCTGCTTTTTTGTAACGTATTTTCGGTGTCTTTTTCGCACCCTGCCTCTTTCCAGGGCCTGGCCTACGCGAAGCTGCACGCCTTCGAGTCCGGTCACGGCTGGTTCTTCTGGAACTTCAAGACCGAGCTGGAGGTGACGCTTGTCTCTTTGTGTCATTTTGTAGCTTGTTCCCGTCCGCGCGTGTCTTACAACTCCTTGCAATTTAGCGGGGACACTTGACGAAACCAGCAGCCCCGGCTGCTTCGTGTGACCGTTGCCGTTGCCACAATCGTCATAAATATTAGCGTGTTTGCGGGATACCAAATTTGGTTGGGTAGGAGTTGGGTAGGAAAGATATAATAATAGTATTGAAACCGTCAAAATCACAATCCAAGGCCAACCCAACTCAAGAAAAATCAGATAAAAATTAGGTTGAACTTTTTTTTTCCTGCCATTTTTTTCAATTTCCACCCTAATTTTTTCTTGGGTTGGTTGGCCTTGGGCTATATTGGATTCGTCGGTTTCAATACTATTTTTACATTTTTTCCAACCCAAGAGAGTTTGGAAATCGCAAACACCCTATTTCTGAGTGACGGGGCTCCTCAACTAACAAAACTACCCAATATTGTTGGAACCCCCGTGGGGCAAACGCTCCAACCACGCCATGGTGAAGTTGACAGATAGAGCAAGGTCAAAATGCGTGCTATGACGGGTTGAAGAGTAGAAAGTAGATGAACATACTGTACATGTAATGAGAAGGAAGGGTGGAGCAACGGCAGTAGGTGGGTTGGATCGACGCTACGCCGGAAGCAGGTACAGAAGGGAGGTAGAGTTCGTGCACAGCAGTAGGTGTCCTTTTCTCTGGTTTCCTTTTGACTTTCTTCTTTACTGGGGTGTTTTTATGGGTGATCGACGTTGAAGCTTATGCTGCACATTAGAGGATGGCAAACATAATAATAATAATGATAACCACAACAACACCAACAACAACAACAACAACAACAACAACAACAACAACAACAACAACAACAACAATAACAATAGCGGTAGCACTATTTGGTATAATACGGCTCCTCGAAAGGCTTCCGTGGGAGTGCCAACGGAAACTTGTATTGATAGACGAATGCTACGATACGGGTGGCCCCAACACTTTCCGAAGCTCCTTACACGAGGAGCTCTCTGCCTCACCCAAACACTGACATCGAGAAAAATGGAAGCGCAACCCGTTGAACAATCCCATGGCCTGGGTATAGAACAAATGACACAGTAGAACACAAATAGCAAATACTGTATTCCAACGGTATTTACAGTACAGCGGTAGCCCTTGAGTTGAGGCGCCCGGTCAGTCAAAAATATCTTGGCATAAAAGTGCAACCCCTATTGTAGCGAGCATCTGAGCTCCCCTAACTATCTGGTCGCGCGGATCTTTGGGGGGTTAGCCTGTTTGCGTTTGCAGGCTAGGAAGCACTTCCTGGTACGGGCGTAGACCCAACCCAGCCCCTATAACCCTAACCCTAACCTTAACCCTGACCTCAACCCGGAGCCAAAACAGGCCAAAAGTGGCCAAAAACGCGGCTGCGCCGCTTTCGCACCGAGCGATAAACAGTTATGAACTGCCGACCACTTGCTGAACTGCGGACCACGCTTACCCAATTATCAAGACAAAAATCCCCTGGAGTTCCGCGCGACCAGATAGTAAGGCCCAATGGCGCATCTCCATGGCACTTCAAAAATGGAAGCTTCCAGTACTTCCACGGAAGTAAATTCTGCTTCCATGGAAGTAAAGTTACTCCCGGCAACCTCCAGGGAACTCCCGTCTACTTCTACACAAAAAATTATATCGTAGTGTACAGGACCCGCTGCTGGGTTATAGGGGGTGATGCATTTTATGCGTGTTCCCCAACGTACCGATAGAAAAACAATCAAGATGAGTCTCCATAGAACATCCAATACCTGGTACCTGGTACGTTTTAGTCAAATTGGTGTTGTACATTGTCGTTTTCCGAAGCCTCATGAGACTCTCATGGGACACGTTGCCATGGGATCCTCATGGAAGTCACGTGAAAGTCCCATGGAGATCCCATCGAGATATGAATTACCGTAGGTAGTGAGATTCCATGGGACTCTCATGGGACTTCCCATGGGAATCCCATGATAGTCCCATAGGAGTCCCATGGGACTCCCATGAAACTCTCATGGGAGTTACATGGGCCAGTCCTGTTTTTTTTAGGTCAAGGTCAAAGGGGGGTATGTCCCCGGGGTTCTCGGCCAATTGGGGGTATAGGGAAAACACGCGCACGGAATGCGCCCGCGCGTGCCCCATACTGCCTCAACTTAAATTCTGACGCACTGGCAAGACGCCCGCAGCCCATGCCGAGCACGCACACCGTTTGTTTTCTCGAGCACGGTATTGGGGCTAACGGGACCGCAACGCAGGAGGGGGGGAAATGCTTTTTTTATTTCTCTTTTATTTTCCAGCTTCTGGACAAGCCGTGGTCATAGGTGTCGCCCCTTACCCCGAGGTACGTGCCTTGATTTTTATCGCGCAGAGGCCTCAGCGTGCCCGCTGTCCGTCGATTTTCCTCGATGTTTGCTGACTGACGCTCTCGCGCTTTCGGCGACGGAATAAGACTAAAAAAAAGTGTGCAAATAGTGTGCACCTACCGGTCGCGCCGGTGGTCAAGTGGTTAACCTCGAAGACTACTAAGGTTGGAGTCACAGGTTCGAATCCCGGTATGGAGATTTCTTTTTCTGGGACACCAACTGCCGAGAGCGCTTTATAGCGTGGGTAAGCACAATTCGACGCGAGTCGACGAGTGAAGAAAGTGCTGAATTCTTCTCGCGATAAAAATGAAGGCGCGTACCGTAGTGGGGAGGAGGGAGAAGAGCCTGCTACGTGCCCCCGGATCTGAGCTACGACTAGGGAGGGAGAAGGAGAAAGTAAAAGTGCGAAGATAATTGATGGGATGAGCAAAAACAAAAAAGAAAAAAACGAGATTCGAACTCCATCGCAACCGCCAGCAAGAATGAAAATCTGCCACTGGCTCAAAGTCAAAATACCATGGGAGACCCATTGACTTCCCATGGAAGCCCGGAAGCCCTCTAGGGGTCCCATGGAAGCTCCATGGGAGTCCCATAGAAGTCCCATGGTAGTCCCATAGGAGCCCATGGGAGTATCACGATCCTACGGTAGCCCCATCGGAGACCCATGGCAGACCCATGGGAGTATAACAAATACATGGGAGCCCGACGGGAGTCCCCTGGAAAACCCCATAGGAGACCCATAGGAGACCCATGGGAGACCCATAGGAGACGCATGGAAGACCCGTGGGCCAGCACTATGATCCCATGGAAGTCTTCGAGGATCGCATGGCAACTTCATGAGATCCATGCCAAACCCACCAGACGCATGGGATTCCTTTGGAAGATCGTAGGAGTCCCATGGGAGTACCATGGGATACCCATGGGTTACCCATGGCCCAGAACTATAAACCCATGGGAAACGCATCGTCATGGGAAATTGCCATAATAAACAGTCATCCGAAACCCATGGCCATGGGAGACCTATAGGAGACCAACGAAAGACTCATGGGAGACCCGTGGATTAACCACGGACCAGCACTATAAATCCATGGTATGTCCATGGGAGTCCCCCGGCAGACCCATGGGTTACACATCGAGCAATACCAGACGCATAGAAGTCCTATGGGAAACCCACAGGAGTCCCATGGGTTTGTAGTGCTAACCCTATTTATCGATGGGTTTCCCATGGGTCTCTCGTGGATCTTCCACGGGTCTCCCATGGGTCTTCCATCGATTTAGAGTTCCTGCCCATGTGTAGCCCATGGGTCTTCCCATGGGGTTCCAACGCGTTTATAGTGCTCCTATGGTTCTCCTATGGGTCTCCCATGGGTCTCCCATGATTAGCCCATGGGTCGGATCTCGTTGGCTTCCCATGGATATCTCATGAGTCCCCCATGGGTCATAGAGTGCTTTCTCATGGTAAAATCATAGGTGCTCCTGTGGGGCTCCTATGGCGTTGTAGAGCTCCAATGGGCCTCCAGTGGGACTTCCATGGAGTGTCCATAGGTCTCCCGTGCGACTCTGGTGGGATTTCCATGGGAACGTAGCTCTGTCATGAGACTCGCACGGGACTTCCGTGGGTATCTCGTGGATGTCCCATGGGTCTCCCGTGGGGTCATGGGTTTCCAATGGGTATCCTATGGGATTCCCATGCGTTTGTCGCGCTGACCCATAGGCATCGCATGGATGTCCACTCCCATGGGTCTGTTGGCTTTCCCATGGGTCTCATCATTTGTGCATGGGTCTACATGTAGTAGGCTTCCTGTGGGAAACACATGGGGCTCCTGCCGGTATATAGCGTTGGCCCATGGGTAACCCATGGGTGTCGCTTGGGACTCCCGTGGAGCTCTCATGGGTTTGTAGTGCTCCCATGGGTATCCCAGTGGTTTCCCATGGGACTCGTTTGGGTTTGTAGTTTGCAGTGCTTTCATAGGTGTCCCATGGGTTTGCCGTGGGACGCCAATGGGACTTCAATGGGTTGCCCATGCAACTCCCATGATGTGTTCATGGGTATCCCGTGGTACTTCCATGGGACCCCTATGGGTCTCACGAGTTTTCCATGGGTAGCTCATGGGTAACCCATGGGTTCATAGTGCTGGCCCATGGGTAATCCATGGGCAACCCATGGCGCATAGTGCTGATCTTTTTTCATGCCTTCATGCGCGAAGCAAGCATGCCAGACGATAACACGTTGTAGGGCTGACCGCTACCACAACGTCAGTTCAACGTATGTTCTAGGGTTGACATGACGTTTTGGATATTTTTCAGGTTGACAACGGAGGCGTCCTACGATATTCATAGGAGTAGCAATGTTTGGCCAAAATGTTTCTGGCTGACGGGGTTCCTCAACTGAGGAACCACCCATTACAATTCCTCAACTGAGGAACCACCATTACAATTCCTCAACTGAGGAACCACCATTACAATTACTCAACTGAGGAACCACCCATTACAATTCCTCAATTGAGGAACCACCATTACAATTCCTCAACTGAGGAACCACCATTACAATTGCTCAACTGTGGAACCATTACAATTCCTCAACTGTGGAACCATTACAATTCCTCAACTGAGGAACCACCATTTCAGTTCCTCAACTGAGGAACCACCATTACAATTCCTCAACTGAGGAACCATTACAATTCATCAACTGAGGAACCACCCATTACAATTCCTCAACTGAGGAACCACCATTACAATTCCTCAACTGAGGAACCATTACAATTCCTCAACTGAGGAACCGCCCATTACAATTCCTCAACTGAGGAACCACCCATTACAATTATTTTTTTCGCCATCCAAAACCCCTGCTACGCTAGCGGTTGGTTGCACTTTTAAGTCAACAAAAACCTCACTGACGGAGCTCCTTAGCAATGCCTTCCGATATGATGTGTGTTTTATTGCATTATTCGTTAGATAGCTAGCCCATGGGGTTGTGTATCGGGCTTAGCTTACGTTTTTTTCTTAACGTTGGCTGTTGGGTGAGGTGCTTGAGCTCCTCACATGAGGAGTTTCAGAAAAGTGAGGTGCTGCACCTAACGTACCAAGCGCCCCGACAATGTGCAGCATGAGCTTCAACATCGATCACTCATAAAATATTCCTATTAATAGAAAGACGAAAACCAAGGGAACACCACTTGGGTTGGCCCGAAAGCATCCCATGATCAAGGCTAGGCTAGGGGGGTCACTTTTAGGGCTCCTTTTTCAGCGGCCCAGGGCCACTCGCGCGAGTGGCTACCCTATTCGGTAGCAGTATTATGCTAATACGGGGGAACATAGTAATGAGGACCAAATATGGTTGGTGAAAACAGTGGAATGTATAAACCTTAATAGGAATACAGGATTTGGGGTCGATATTACTATAGCCCGTAAGACAGCTTTTCGTGACGAACGTGAAGCCCATTTGTGATGAACAGCCCGCAAAGAGCATACGCCACCCTCACTGCTAAAGAGCTTTCAGAATATTTTCAGAATCTCCTAAGAATCTTCTATTGTTGACCCGTTTCTTCCTTTTTA
>JAYJMJ010297999.1:0-10231 GCA_036873875.1 Laminaria ephemera | reverse complement strand
CTGTTGTACCTAGCCCTCGGCTGGTGTACACCTCACACCGAGCACGTCACCTAGCCCTTTGACGGCTGCACCTCACAACGAGCATGTGGCGACAACCCTCCGTCCGTCTACCAAGCTTAGTTGTTGTGGTGAAATCTCCCATTTTTGTGTTTTTGTGTTTTTGTCTTTTTTCCCTCTCAGCAGCATCAGCAGCAGTAGCAGCAGCATCAGCGCAAGCAACATATAGCAGCAGCGGTATACATCTGTCACCTAGCCCTTTCACGACAACCCTCCGTCCTTCTACCTGGAGGTTGTTCTCATACGTAGCTTAGTTGCTGTGCTCGATTATCACGTTTTGAAATCGCCCGCTCTGCTAAAAACAGTCCCATTTTTGTTTATTTTTATTTCTTTTTTCTCTCAGCAGCAGCAGCAGCAGCAGCAGCAGCAGCAGCAGCTGTACAGCAGCAGCAACATACAGCAGCAGCAGCAGTACGCATCTGTCGAACGTCATATCTGTTGTACCTAGCCCTTTGATGGCTGGTGTGCCTAGCCCTTTGTTTTTTAGAGAAGTACTCAGCAGGTACTCCTGCTAACTACTACTACTCTTTCCTTCGAGCAATACGCTAACCCGTGTCTCACGTTCCCGCCAAGAACAGCTGTACGTGTGTTAGCTGTGACTCCCTTTTCGCCTGGCGACACCCCCGGGATTTCACGTTACCCACATCCCGAAGGGGAACCTTGTACTATATATATTACGACTACCATCCGACAATGTGCAGCATGAGCTTCAATGTCGATCACTCCTATAAACATTCCCAGAAAGTAGAAAAAAAAAAAAACAAGGAAATACTATTATTGTTCCTGTTCGTTTTTATTATTTTTGCCATCTGACGATATGCATTTAACATTATTAGTAGTATTATTACTCTTATTATTATTACTACTATCGCCTCCACCAGATGATGTGTAAATTAAATTAAAATATCTTCGATTTATGATTTTGTTTGTGACGGCGCAGGTGGTGCCCGTTAATGGCGAGAAAAATCAATTTACAAGCGGAGGAGGCGATCGCGGTGACCAAGAGATGACATGGAGGCGAAAATGAAAGGAGGTTCAACATCCGGATCTCCCCGAATAATGCCACGGAGCGACCAGCTTTTAGGGGCTACAAAAACAATATTATATATCGATAGCATCACATAACGCCCGTCTTGGGTCGGGGTTCGTGCACGGACGTTTTATGCCGGGGTTCGTACAAGGACGTCTTGGGTCGGGGTTGGTGCAAGGACGTCTTACGTCGGGGTTCGTGCGCGGAGTATATGTCCGTGCAGATATTAACGCTATGGCACCACAATGTCCGAAAGTATCTTAAGATTCTTCTTAGGACTGGAAGCATGTCTTAAAATTCTTGATTTGCTGTAGCTTAGGCGTCGAGACCTTTCCGGTGTGAACCGGAACATACATCAATCGGTGATGTCGTATTTATCAAGTGATAGACTATATATCGAAACCGATATTTACATATCGGAAATTCATATATCGGCTGCATGAACACAATGAGTGAGCGACAGACTGTCATCCCTGATGGCGTTAGCGCTGTGGGGTTCAAATCTCGGCTGGTGCGTTATTTTAGCATGCACAAGAAATTTGTTTTCAAGTCCGTCGCCGAAAGAACGAGAGCGCAAGTTGGCAAAAGTCGATGTAAATCAACGAGCAGTGGGAATGCTGAACCCTCTGCGTGATAAAAATGAAGGCATGTACCGGAAGATGGGAAGGGACGACACCTGTGATTACGGCTTGTCCGGTAGGCCGCTGAGGGTAAAACTTTGTACAAGTTGAGCTGGAAAGTACAAGGGACAATACATATTAAAAATATAATGAGCACGTCACGATCGTCACGACGACGCCACCATGACGAATGCAATTGTTTTAGGCTCATAGTACACACGAAGAGTGCGTGGTCAGCAGCAGTAGCAAGCACAATATTAAGTTCTGCCAGTATCGTGGATCGCGGTGCGTGTCCCCGAAATGGCACGGTAGCAGGGGCTAACGCTGGAGCTGATAGAACATTCAAGCTGGTGCTGATGCACTTGGTGTCATACGAGTTAGAAGAACAAAGGTGATTATTGCATTGAACCATCGGGCCTGAATAACGGCTGAGAACAGTAGACTTGCTGGAGGCTGTGTCGGTGCTGTGAAGAGTGATGACGTGGTTGGCTGTCGTCCTGTGCCACGACGCCTAGACCTACTGAGATGTCTTGTCTGACAGCATTTAGAATACGCTCCATTGTCGAACAAACTAGTCTCGCCGTGTTCGTTCGAGAAGGGTTTTCCCGTCCAACCAAAACTGTCCAAACTAGTTTCTTTTGCCACCGTCGTGTACCCTTCTTCTGGTCGTCTGGTTCTGGTGTGCATCCAAAGACTGTCCTGAACTCAGCATATCAAATCTTTGTTGCCGCTGCTGCTGCTGGCCGCGACTACGTGCGTGCTGAACGTTGACTACGTATAGGCTACCCAGCGTACACTTAACACTCCCCCTCAACGGTAGTCCAAGACAACTAAAATAGTGATGACGGCTAACGACCACCAGTACGCGCCGGAAGCGAATGGTTCTCGACGAAAATGCTGATCACGCGTAACAATCACCAGCGAAGATGGAAGCGAAATAATCTTGAGCAAAGTGCAGGTATGAATACCGAGCGTTAGTGCTTGTGAGAAATGAATATACCCACGGACCACTTTTCTGCTGCGTTACTTGTACCTACGCAAAGCTTTTCAAGTTGACAACGGCACCATAATTTCAGCGATCAGTTGGTGATGATGCAACTTTACTGTAGCCGTCGACCACGTTTCCGTCCGCCCCGTACAAAGAAGACATGGGGATGGTGCTCCTACAAATTAAATCTTCCACACCTAGTCTATTCATTGCAGCCGTACCACGTTTCTGCCGTTCACGCGTACAAAAAAGACGTGAGGTGCTACGTACTACGAAACAAACAAAGCTGTCGTAAAACTGGTGCGACCTCCCAGGCGATGCAGATGTCCTCCTGACGATTCAGATAGACTATGGTGCAGCGACCTCAGAAATGATGCTCATCCAGTCACAGACGACGATGATGTTCAGCAACCCCATAACCGATGCTGCAGCAGCCCCAATCTATTATGATGCTCAGCAATCTCAGAAACGATGTTCCGGCTCAACTCCAAACAGCAATGATGTTCAGCGACCCCGCAAACGATGTTCCGGCACAACCCTAAATTATGATGATGCTGTTCCCAGAAACGAAGTTCCAGCAGTCCTCAGCGGTTGTTGATGATGCTGGAACTCCAAAACCCGTTCTCCACCGGTACTCCCAACATATATATTATTGCTGTAGACCGATCCCGAAAGACACTACGGCGGTCCCACGTTGCTGTTGCGGCCACTCAGAAATCTCCGGCAGCCCCGTCGAACAGCAGTGCTGTAGCGATTGCGCTGAAGTTGAAGTCCCGTTGTCCGGGTTGTTGCCCCAGCTGCTATTCGAGTATGAATGTGCTGAGCCTAACCCTCCTTGCTTGTTAGGTGACGCCAATATCCACCGTCCTAGCCACGTATCGAAGTAGATGCCTGGCCGCTTCCATGTGCACCTTCGATGGCTTGGACATTGCCCTTACGAGATGGTTTACCGCGTACAAAATGTTGTAGCGTGGTACTCGACTGAGGTACATGGCGCTACCGACATAAGCTCGAAACCGCCGCTTCGCCTCGCCGTAGAGCAAACTCTCTTCCCTCTGCGTCAAGGGCAACTCCTTGACGTACCCCAGCGTCCCCAACGACCTGTTGTCTCGCATGCCGTACTTCACAAGCAGCCCCCTGGTGTAGTTCCCCTGGGTGATGACGAGCGATCCCGCGTGAGTATCACGACTGATTTACATTCCGAGCACCCGCGACACGTGGCACAAGTCTGACATCTTAAACCGGCTCATCAGCTTTCCCTTGGGCATCTTGAGCGTAGCCTTGTTGCTGCCTGCAAGTAGCACGTCATCCACATGAAGAGTGAGGATGACCGTCGAGTCGTCGTCCGTAGCGAGTCGCTGCTCCGCCGTATTTAGCCCGCTCGCCACGTTAAAGGTGCAGACACACGGGTCGCTTTGAAGGGTATTGAAGCCGATTCCCGCGAGGATGGTGTCGATAACTACGTGACAGTTCTTCGGGCTTTGCCTCATTCTTAACCTCGGACCCTGAGGCCATCATAACCCACACCTCCTTCTCGAAGTCTGCGTACAGAACCGCTGTCTGAACGTCGAGTTTCCAGATCGTCCTCCCGTTTTCCGCCGCCGTAGCGAGCACCATGCGGATGCTTTGAACCCTGCATACCGGAGAGAATTATCTTCGGCAGTCGCGCCCGTTCACTTTCCCCCACGTCTGATGCTGAGGTGTCGCTCCCCCAGGGCTGGAGGCCCTCTCCCTCGCGAATCCCCCGTGTTGTCCGCCTCCACAGCGTGCCGTCGGCTGCTGTTCGCCGCTGCCGCCTGTCGATGATTTTTCCGCCAAACGCCGTCGGCCAGTGCAGCCGGTGTGCTCCCTTTCTGGCCGGCACATCCGATACACCCCTGCTGAAGCGCACGCCGTCAGCGTTAATTTGGTGGGAAAACGCCAGACTCCTGGCATTGAGATGGTCCATGCAACGGTGCCATTGGCTCGCGTTTACCTCCACGTGCAGTGCCGAGACCACCCACAATAGCTCGATGTTGGAAGTGTAGAGGTCGCGGTGCCCCCCTATTTGCTGTAGCGGGATGGTGAACTCGTTGGTTGCTATCCGCGACTCCTCTAAAGCGAAGATGGCCGTAGCTCCCTACTCTGTGGCGCTTGGGACCGAGAAGATATTGCGCCCGATCCCGGGTACCACCACAACCGGGCGCCTTGTTTACTGCCTAACCCTGGTCTCGTCGTTTCTGTAGCCGCTCATGGTTCCTGTCTTGGCCCCTGTAATCCTTTGGCTTCCGACGAGGATGATCTCGCGCGGTTCCTCCAGCCGTGCGTAGTCCGATAGTCGTTCCCGCAACCCAGGGCCGTCGTCGAGGTAGTGCTAAGACGCTCCGCTGTCCAGCAGTAGCTTGAAAGACCCTTCGTTCTTGCCGAAACCACCGTTGAACTAATACCCTTCTGACATGGCTTTCAGAGCCATCGATTCGCCCCCCGCCAAAGATCCGAAACGGCCAAGCATTTCCCACCGGCTGAGTTATTTTCCTCGTGCCTCGGCCGTTTTCTCCTGGCGTACCAGCTCGGCGATCGCGCTTGCCATGAACGAGTATCCTCCTATATAGCCTCGCGTTGGTTTCGATGCAATGGCCACCGTTGTGTTCACCGGCAACTCTCACTGATGAGGGCTATCAATGTTGG
This sequence comes from Laminaria ephemera, assembly GCA_036873875.1. Lineage (NCBI taxonomy): Eukaryota > Phaeophyceae > Laminariales > Laminariaceae > Laminaria > Laminaria ephemera. The sequence continues at coordinate 4,869 of JAYJMJ010297999.1, read as the reverse complement.
CGAAGTTGGCGCTGCCGGTGTTGCCGCCACTCGTTTAATTTAAGGACTCTTGATCGCCGTGACTGGTGTTGTTGTGGAGGGAGCACCGTCTAGCTCCGGCGCCGCGTCGACGGTCGGCTCCACTACCGCCGCGATCCCCGTTTTCACCGCTGTGGCCTCCACATCCGCGGAGATGGTCATGACCAGGGTTCACGACTAACGACTGCCTCAATCCTTTGAGGTGTGTGTGGAATACCTCAGGTGACTGGACAAATGAAAGACATTTACTCGCCCGCTCGCCAACCCCTCCCCCCACCCCCCCCCTACCCGCCAAAGTTGTTGGGTTAGCATACAAGCAGGGAGGCGCTCGGGCGAGCACTGCTGCTTGTTGATTGATGACACATCACGACATTTGAAATATGCGTCCAACGCTATAATATCCTGTGGCCCTAGGTCACTCGGAGCGCTCTTCCACGCCCTGGCCTACCCCCCGTTTAGGCCAAAACATTTGCTTCACGGGTTGCGATCAACGCTTCCAGAGCTCTCGGGTTCCGTATCCAAACCAATTTTTCCCTTGCGGGGGGGGGGCTGTTGTATCATGATCTCGGTCGCGCCCTCCAAGACACGCGGCGTGTCCTGCTAGTTGGTTGACTCCATCTCCCCGAGTAGTTATTGGTTGGCTGGCTAACCCAATTCGTTGCGTGCGATAATTTGCGCAGCTCTGCATCTTTGAATCTGACTGGCGGGCGGTTGCTCGCCGTGTGGCGTGTTTAGTAATTACTAAGTCTGTTATTTGGCCTTTACCCCGCCACCCAATGATACACAGAATGATACATATAATAACTAGCGACGAATGCTGCGGCAACGGTGCATCCTTTCTTTTCTGAGGCTCCTCACTTGAGGAACTCTGTACCTCTCCCAAAAAAACGGATTTTGGGGAAAACTATACTGGTAAGTACTACCCGATGAACAATCCCAACGCCTAGGTACACGGCAAATATTTTTCCAAAGTAAGAACGGAAACCCCGACGATTTTGGGTTAAGGAGCCCCGTCGATCAGAAACAAAAAAATCAAATAGTGCTATCTCTATGATAGCACGCGTCTAGCCGTGAAGCCCAGCGAACTCATGACCCTAAATATCACACTTGCTGTTACAACAGGTGTAATACCTATAATAAGACGAAAGACGCGCGCTACGATAGAGGTCTAGCACTTTTTTCTGAAATGGTTTCTGATTGACGGGGCTCCTTAACCCAAAAAATCGTCGGAATTTCTTTGTTCTTTTGGAAATGTGTTTGGTTGTATACATAGGCCATGGGATTGTTCATCGGGGATTACCTTAAATTTTCTCAAAATCAGTTTTGTTGGGAGAGGTATAGAGCTCCTCAAGTGATGAGCCTCAGAAAAAAAATGGTGCACCTGGGGAGAAAAGTACTCGGAATTTTTCGGAGTGCGGATTTGTTTTTTTCAGTTATTATATCATCGAAAGAGGGTAAACCTCTTTAAGTCTGTACCCAAGGTTTCGGGGACAAAATGCTTGGAGTTAGTGTGTTGACGTTTTGTAGATCAGTTAGTAGACGGGCGGCGTGCGCGAGAGAGAAAGTGGGAGCAGACAGCCCCGTGACCCTCCTCGCGGACCGGCTGTCTGAGGTCAGAGCAGCTACCCGTCGCGGAAGATCCCTGTGGCGTATCATGTCAATGGTAATGTTCGTGCGTGCCATCACACGGCCGCATGAAAGGGTCTTCAGTGGGGCTGTGAGTTGGCTGAATATAAGTCGCCGACTAGTTGTTTTAGACTAGTTGGCTACGTATTGCTGTTAGTTGCGTGCGGAAATTTGCGGAGTTCTACGTCATTGCATCTGACCGGCGCCTTTTGTGCCTCTCTTAAGTCAGTCGGTTGGCTTTTACTCCGCCAACCAACTACTAACTAGTCGTCAAGCCCGGCCAACTCACACGCTAGTCTTCAAGCATGCCAGGACGTCGCCATGTTCGTGCGTACCGTATTTACCATTGCCATACTAGCATTTGAAAGGGCCAAAATGGAACCCTGGTACAATTAACAAACTTTAAAACCCGCATCGCACGGCACCGCGCGGCACCGCACCGTAGGTAATCAAACAAGAAAAATTCGCACCGCCGTTCGGTTCTACACCATGAACGGCCTTGAAAGCACACAGAATCTTGCTCAGCACTAGAAAAACCGCACGGCGGTTCGGTTTTACAACAGCAGAAGCTTTCCTCACAGCTAGCTGAGGATAGATCCTCACGAAACCCCAAACCACTGTCAGGTGCCAGATTACTACTGTATCCAACAAGACGCGATCAAGGTGCACGACACACAGACGACGATCCCATGAACAACCCTCACCATTACTGGTTCGGCGTGCAAGCGGCTAGATAGAGAGGAAACAAATGCCGAGACGCGTGCTATGATAGAGGTATTACGGAGGACCATAGTAATCAGGACCCACGATGTGCACAAAAACCTATAAATCCGAATACGACGGCAGCTAACGCTGCTGTAGTAGGAACGGCAACCGTGGGTAAGAGCAGCTTGCGCTGCTGTTACCACGGGAACTGAAGGATACGCCAGGTAAAACTGGGGTGCTAATGCATTTGAGTTAAATTGACACACGACACGTACGAAAGTACATGGAAGTGTGGTGAGCTTAAGCTTTATTTTTCCCCATCCGCCGGAGGATAAAAAAAAAATTAAAAAAAAAAAACAACTATATATTCCACTTTTTTTACTAACCATAATTGGTCCTCATTACTATGGTTCTCCGTAATAGTAATTTCGGCTATTTTTGTTTCTGAATGACGGGACTCCTCCACCAAAAAATCGTCGGTATGTCATTCTTGTTTTGCAATATGAATCTTTTGTATACCTAGACCATGGGTTTGTTCATCGGGTTGCGCTTTCATTCTTCTCAAAAATAGTTTTTGGGTGAGGTTTAGAGCTCCTCAAGTGAGGGGCCCGAGAAACAAAATGGTGCGCGTCTATCGTAGCATGCATGTGTCTCGATAAGACATGAACATACGAAAGTGTCGATGAGAACCTGACGACTACAGCAGCATCGGCCACATGAAGCAGTCCGGGTTTGCTGGGGTAAGGGATGCGTCCGAACAACTGCACTCAAATGCAAGCAGCTGTACCTACACGCGCGCGCAGCAGCAGTGTGACAATCACACTGTGGCACGCTCTTCCTAAATCGTCGAGAAGTCCGAACATACTTCTTGTCGAATTTAGCTCGCTATGTCTGGGTCCAAGAAAAGGATAGAAAAACTCGCATCATCGCAAGAAGTATTCGAGATAGTTCGGGTGCGGCGCCTCAACACTCGCGGCCTTGATATGGCGTTTTATTGACCAACGATCGATGCGGAGTCTGAACACACCCCGGTTGGCGGAAGAAGAAATTATGAAGTACTATCATGATTGTGTTGCTGGGGAGGGAGAGTATGCGCAACATCCGTTTGTAGTGTCACCGCGCGTAAACTCACCTCATTGTCAGAAGCAATCGACACAGATTGGATGCATCGCCGCCAGACTCGCAGCCTTGACAGAGCGTTTCCTTTACCACCGATGCGAGGGCTGAGCACACAACGGTTGGCAGAAGAACACGACGCGGCTGCGGTGTTGCGGGGGGCACAGTCCCTCGCAACACAGTAGCCGCTTGATGTTCTTCTTCCGCCAACAGCGGTGTGCACAGCCCTCGCATCGGGGGTAAATAAAACGTCATCTCAAGGCTGCGTGCCTTGAGGCGCCGCATCCGATCTGTCTCGAGTGTCCCTCGCAAACACAACAGCAGCCGCGTGATGTTCTTCTTCCGCCAACCGTGGTGTGCTCATCCCTCGCATCCGGGTCAATAAAACGCCATCATCGCAAGGTTGCGAGTCTTAAGGCGCCTCATCAAATCCGTCTCGTACATGTTTCTGACGACAGCATGTCCATCGCAGCACAGCAGCAGCCGCTTCGCGTTCTTGTTCGGCCCACAACTGTGGCGTGCGCAGGCCTAGAATTAGGGGGCAAGAGAATGCCATCTCAAGGCTGCGAGTCTTGGGGCGCCGCATCAGATATATTTCACACACGCGTCTGACGATGGGCAGCAGCACATGGTTTTCTGTTAATCGATGGTTTTCTGTCGGTCGATGCTGCTGCGTGGGGCGGGTGCGGGACGGACCTCTTCGCGGCCGCGTGGCTGCGTGGTGATTGGTGTGATTAACGTTTATGATTTTGGGAGAATGTGACCGTGGCGGCTATCTATCCACCTTCAACCGCACCAATTATTCAGCGAAGCGTTGTTTATTCAGCCTCTACTCGCTGCAGTCTGGCTGGCGCTAGGGCAAGTCACCGACCTACATCCTTCATGAGGATATGCACACTACTCGCGCAACACGCACGATCGAAGTACATACACACAGCTTGCAAATATGAATTTCGACGACACCCTGGATCTCACTCCTAAAGAAACTGTATTTATTAGTGCAGTGAGTTATTAGGACTTCACAGCAATAATATAATAATAGTCATTATTACAGTTCGGTGGCAGAGTTAAAGTCATTGTTACAGTTCGGTGGCAGAGTTAAACCAACTAACTGACTAAGTCAGTAATATTAAGAAACGCCACACACGCGCCAGCCAGTCAGACGCAAACCTGCAGAACTCTGCACATTACCGCCCGCAACCAATCGAACCAACTGTAGAAATACCTAACTAGTCGGCGGCTTATAGTCAGGCAGCTCAGAGCCCTAGTATTTATTGTTTTTACAAAAAAAAAAAAAAACACTACATACAGCTGTGAGATCTAGGACTTCGTCGAAACTCATATTTGCAAGCTGTGTGTGATACTCCGATCGCGCGTGTTACGGGTTGTGTATGTCCTCATGAA
>JAYJMJ010297989.1:0-10232 GCA_036873875.1 Laminaria ephemera | reverse complement strand
TTGGTGCCACCTCTCCTGTCTCAGGATTGAGACATCATCATCTGTGGATCATTCGTCATCATCTGTGGATAATAACAGCTGTCGCTTGACGTCGACACTAGCACTGTCATAGCTGCACTTATCATAATCCCATACACGATCAGAAGGCCAAGGCCAAAGCATCGATGACCAGCGCGTTCACCATCCACCACCAACGAGAATCCAGCGCGCAGATCATGGGCTGTAGACGCGACGAGCAGATACATGGCTCCTGTGACTGACGGCAATATGTAGCCGGACTCATCGTTTTATTCGGCGGAGCTGCTGGTGTCGGAACTCGACGTAGCTCTAGCCAGGAAAATGAGCATGGCGTAAGCGAATCCCTGCATCTAAGAAGTACGCGAGTTCATTGGTGAGCGTGTATCGCGTTCTAGATTAAATGTGAGGTTCGCCCGTAGGACAATGGACTGAGTCAATTCATAAACCAAACATGTATGCCTGCCGCATGACTTCATGAAACCACGCCACTGCAGTGAATGTCTATTGCGGCCTCAATCGTGTACGCCCAAGCGGTGGGCATCAAACCGCACAGCTTGACCACAAATCGTCCGTCGTAGCGACGAAGAAGATGCTGTTGAATGAAACAAAAACTTCCACGTCAAGGGCGGAGCCTCGATTGAGAGATCGACGGAGTCCGACACCAAGTTTTGTGGCGCCTACCGCGGCCATGGCATTACGAAGGAGGCCTAAGCCAGAGCATCGAACATGGTGTAGACGGCGTAAACGAAGGAACCACACCATGGTGGTAGAGGGCAGCAAGCCGGTCTGAAATCGACATGAACTCCCAAGAGGTGAAACCGAGGACAAACTCACGGTAATCAACTCCCAAGAGGCGAAAACGAGGACAACCTCACAGTAACAGTAACTAATTTATGTCATGATATTTGTTCAAATGGAGACTGTGCACCGACATTGTCACCCAATATGTCGTTTATCCGCATGGATACAATCTGTGAGTTAAACCTATCACATATATCTTCAGCCAACGCGAATTGAGTAAACAATTTGCCACATGCATGCGCCAGGGACGCCAACAGCATATGGCGATAAAACCGGCAAATTAAAGGGCAATAAAAAGCAGAAAACATGAACGTCGGTACGCATTTAAATCCACACACCCGAAAATACTGGGATCAATGGTTTAGAGGCCTCGAAATATCGTATTGAGGTCGATTCGTAAAACCTAATGCAAATTTGGTTTGGGCAACACACCGACTCGTCGTGTGGTTGTTGATAAAGCAATTGTCACCGATAATGATTGTAGCAACGTAGTCAAATCCTCAATTAAGGAATACATGGCTTCCTAAAACAAGAACACCGGGACCGTCATACATCAAGGCCTGTACTATTGACGCTAACCATTCTTCACTGATAAAGGTCTTGATTTGACGACTTACCCGATATATTAGGATCCGATACACAATTGTTTCAGTATCATTTGTTAGATACGGAACGAATGGGAATGTGCGTCACGCTTTGCTTACAATTTTTCACATGAGGGGGTCGGGGGAAATACAGAGCTCCTGTAGTGAGGAGCTTCAGCGAAATGGATTGTCTCCCAACCGTAGCGCGCTTCCCTAGGTATCATTGACATAATCGGTATCATCGATATCATCGATACTATCGATGTCATCGATATCATCGATATCATCGATATCATCGATGTCACTTATAAACTCAGGAGTACTCGCAGTTCGTCAACTGTTACGAAACTCACAAAGAGTATGATCCAGCCGATAAGCCTGTCGGATAACTTGGGATCGTCGTCTTCATCGTCCACCTTCTTCCCGCACGCCCAGAGGTAGATCGAATAGGACATATGTCGTCGCATCCAGGAAGAGGCAGTTCCACCGTCAGCACCCGCCTGTTCTTTGTGGGCGGCTGCGGGGAGGGCGTGGGGAGCAGTAGGTGGAAGGTTGACTGACGCTACGGTAGAGGTGCACCAAACGTTTCGAACGTCCGATGTTTAGGACTATTGTACCTCACCCAGGTAATGACTTCGATGATCAAGTCAACTGCAGTGACCGTAGGAGTCACGATGAAACATTGCAGAACCCAAGCTCGGTTTTCCAAAGATAGTGCTTAGTTCTCCTGTTGGGGAGCGCCGGCAGTCAGACACGGTATGTCAACAATGTGTTAGCTCTTTGGAACGCATTTGTCGGGTGAGAAATACGGAGTTGGCGGAGGCAACACAATGAAGATACTATTTTGGACCTTTGACTTTCAGTCAACCACTGCGTAGATGTCGTCATACACAAATATGTGAATTTATAAAAAATAGCAACAGAATATCAAGATTTTCAATGATACGAGGTACACTCATCAAGCGACAGTTAACACGAATGCCTACCTCGCGGCGCATGGCATATATCCTTGTCCTCCATCACCCAACTCCACCGTTGAAAGGCCAGCAGATATATAAGCTACTATCGCACACCAAGGGAACGCCGAGGGAAGGAGTTAGCAATACAAGAACGGCGATTAGCAGCGTGTCGCGAATGGTAAGTGCATCCGAGCTAAACGAGGCGAAGCCTTCTTTAGACGTCGGCCTTCCTAACGACAAGTAATTACGAGCCTAACGTGGTCAAATGTTTACACACTCGTCGGCGTAAATCAACCCAGAACAAGGATTTAACGTTTGAAGAACTGTTCATCAAACCCCACACGTGAGAAGATGGCCGCCAGGTTAATTTCAAGAACCCCTGATGTGTTTGGACGCGTGCTACGATAGAGGTAGCACATTTTTTGCAGAAACGTTTTCTGAATGGCGTGGCTTCTTTAACCCAAAATCGTCCGAATTTCGTTTTTGTTTTCGCAATAATTTTCGTTGAATACCTAGGCCACCATGGGATTGTTCATCGGGTAGCACAATGGTTTTTCCCCAAAATCAGTTTTAGGGAGAGGTACAGAGCTTGTCAAGTGAGGAGCCTCAGAAAAACAATAAAGGGTGCACCTCTACCGTAGCATTCGTCTTTGGTTCGTAGGGATACCGGGGTATGTTATTACCGGCAACGTTAGAGTGTTCGAAGAGGCCGATTAACAAGGAGCATTAACGATGGATTCTAAGGGAGAGGCGCACCAACCGTTTTATAAAGTCCTCACGTGAGGAGCTTTTTCTCGCACAAGAACATGCTTTGACGAAGACTGGGGCTACGGTGGGCGGGGCACCTTCTTTAAGATGTTTTATTTCAGACGACCAGAGCAACTCTGAAGAGTGACTGAACTACATTTTTTGTCTTCCCAATTTTGGTTTTGATTTCTGCGATATGCACCACCGTGGGATTGCTTGGCTACGGGCTGAGCCAAGAAAAACAGGAAAAAATTCATATTTAGAGAGAGGTAATGAGTCACTTGACCCAGTGGCCTAAACAAGCCAGTGAAAATGGGGGTAGCCACCCTACCTCAGCAACCAGTCCGAACAAATGCATATGAACCTCTCTGAACAATTCAAAAGCCAAATAATATATAGAATAATACTGTCATTCCAACAATACTGATCAGTTTGCTGGTCGAGGAATGCCATCTGCCAGCGATGGTTTGGTCAAGACGTGATCACCGCCTTCGTGACACGCGTCCAACAAAATCCGCCCCTACTACCAACACAGACCAATAAAGGCCCATTCTAATCGGTTTTTACGTCATTGATGGCTACTCGCCCCGATGTTGATCGAACGTTTTGGGCAAATTAATATATCGGCAACGAAGGCACTCACCCCGTGGATAAGGTAGTTGAGGAAGTATAGAGGTTTCGCCTGTCGTCGGTTGGTGTGGCACGACATTTAGGAGCGGCCGAAAAGCATACAAATCATGTATATTAAACACATTAACCAACATCGCTTTGACCCGGCGAACCCACGTCGGCCTTCGTTGGGAATCCGCTGGCAATCTTGACCGCTACCCATTAGCACACAGAAATGTGCTACAACCGAGACAGTAGTTGTGGTTGGACTCATCAAACTGTAGCGGGGGCACGCAATGGTTCTGAAGGTCAAGCCTGCTACGATAAGGGTGCCTCGTATTGTGAGGCTCCTCACAATATGAGTTCTATGTGTCACCGATAAACCTATATCGAGGAAAACGGAAGGTGCGACCCGCGGGCCATTGCCATGGCCTGGGCTGAATATTGTAAACCACCAAAGATATTTCTCACGATGTTTGGTAGTTCCTCAGAAGAAGAGTCGCGTTTGTTGGAGATCTGGGACGAAACGTGCTGCCGTTATCGAAGCATATGCTAGCTCCTCGCTGGAAGATCTTTATAGAACACCGACATTATATCCTTGAGAAACGTTATGTCGAGAAGAACTGAAAGGGCGACCGGCGGGCCATTACCATGGCCTGGGCTGAATACTGTGAACCACCAAAGATATTTATCACGATGTTTGGTAGTTCCTCAGAGGAAGAGTCGCGTTAGCCAGAGACATTCTGGGACGAGACGTGCTGCCCTTATCGAAGCATATGCCAGCCCCTCGCTTGAAGAGCTTCATACAACTCCGACATTATATCTTTGAGAAACGGTATTTCGAGAAAAACTGAAAGTGCGACCCGCGGGCCATTACCATTTTTTTATTTTTTATTTATGCTCATCCCATCTATTATCTTCGCACTTCTACTTTCTTCTTCTCCCTCCCTAGTAGTCGTAACTCAGATCCGGGGTACCTTAGCAGGCTCTCCTGTCCCCTCTCCACTACGGTACGCGCCTTCATTTTTTATCGCCAGAAGAATTCAGCACTTTCTTCCCTCGTCGACTCGCATCGAATTGTGCTTATCCACGCTATATAGCGCTCTCGGCAGTTAGTTGGTGTCTCAGAATAAGAAATATCGATACCGAGATTCGAACCCCTGACTCCAATCTTAGTAGTCTTCGAGGTTAACCACTTTGACCACCGGGGCGACCGGCTATAGTACTATGGCCTGGGCTGAAAATTGTGAACCACCAAAGATATTTCTCACGATGTTTGGCAGTTCCTCAGAATAGGAGCCGCGTCAGCCAGAGTCATTCTGGGACGAAATGTGCAGGCCTTATCGAAGCATATGCCAGCTCCTCGCCTGAAGAGCTTTATACGATACCGGCATTACCAGGTATGTATTTGAGAAAAATTAACGTTCAACGCGATGAAAAAAATTGGTTTAGGTATTTTAGGACCCAGATCGTAACAGTCAAATGACATTCAAACGATACTGGACAGTTTCTCGGCTGAGGAGACCCGTCCGTCAGAAATTGATTGGCCTAATCGTTCTATATCCATCGTGGCACGCGTAGTTGAAGATGATGTGTGCATGCACGACCGGATGATGAGGGCGTAAAACGTCTTCTACTGAATAACAGGTATATGCTGCAGTAAATATAAAATTCAAGACACGTCACGAGGTTTTCAAGGTCGTTTAAGTTCTATGTCTCACACTAGGGGAACCAGAGAGCGATGGTTGTTCGATAAAGGGCAAAAGAGAGCCAAAAACGTAAGGGTGTATAGCTTCTGGTGGTCCTGGTAATGATGCTTCTAAAGCACCTCTTTATTCGTGAGTAAACAAATTCGACTTAAATGTCGACGAGGGAAAGAGACGGCTGAACCCCTCTCGCGATAAAAATTAAGGCAAGCCCCGCAGGAGGAAAGGTGGAGAGAACTCTTCTGTGTTTACCTTCTTCCTGTGTGACCCTGGCTTGTGCGTCAAGCATCCGTCTGGCGCACAGAATAAATAGGATGAAAACACACACACACACACACACACACACCTGGTAGTAGCACTTGCAATCGCAATCCTTAACAGTTTGAGGTTGTTTTCTCTTCGACTTTATTTTCGTTAATACGTGTGCCCCTAGGGTAGAAGCAATGAATAAACACGTAAGATCGGAGTGCTGAATATATATGTTAATTCTATTTTTCTGCGTTGTTGAGCTGGTCGCTTTAAGCGCCTTTTCTTATGTTTGTTAGTCGTCGTTTCGATTCCTTTTATGTAGATCTTGTGCTTTTATTGTGCTTTGTTTGCTGGTCAGCGCCTACTACCCTGTGCCCTAAGGATAAGATCGATGGATGGAGTAATGTAACATACCATATTACTTAGGACGCACTTGCGCGAACCCCATTAGACATGAAGATCGTTCCATGGTCGCCACATATTCCACGCATAGTTTCTTGATGTTTTTTCTGTGTTGGTGCGTTGGTGACCAGAACCACCCCCGGCCAATACCGTCATGTGTCCCTAAAGAGGAAGCTTGTCGTATGGACAACCTGTTATTTGGGGGGTAACGGGTAGAAAAATATAAACCAGTGAAAGAACGAGATTTCTTTCGGAAGGTTTCCATACAAAAATAAGGGATGCTTGGTACGGGGTAAGAATAGAGAAAAAAATATTGAAAGTTCCAGATGGTTTATGAGACAAAAGAACAACGCAGTTCGATTGCCGGCAAGCAGCGGTAGAGCTGTGTGAAGCGGGAATCGTCGGTGCAGCGAAGTAACCAGGATAGATAGCTAACAGGCGAGGCCCTGCACGAGCTGAGAAGAACCGGGCACCGGGCAAGGGACGTCAGGGAGTCGTCAAGTTGCTTTTTCCCGCCCACCCTCCCGCAAACAATTTCCACGGCCGATGGGCAAACGGTAGGAAACACGGTTTTTGTTTTGCCACGGGTGCCGCCTCAAACGGGGTCCCATCACAAACGGGGAGGGGCCGATTAACATAACTTCGCTCAGTCAAAATATTGCTGCTATCCAGTTGACCAATCCCCGGCGAAAGCACTATTATGTCTCTTCGTTGAGGCAACCAGTGCCCAACTCTGCATAGCTTAGTCCGTGGTCACAAGACAGGCCTCTGTATCGTGAAATCACCGTATAAAACCACACGTTTACCGTATCCTATCCAACGCCCTAACAACAAATGCGGTGTACGATTGGTGTTTCGGAACGGCCAACAACACCAACCCCACAATAGCACCCACAGCAGCGACGGCTGCGGAGGTGGCTGTGCGTGATCTCACGCCCACGATTTTCTTCCAACAAAGCGCGTTTTGGGTTTGGGTCGATTTCACCAAGACGCACCTGTTTCGACATGCAAGTGTGATCGCCCAAACGTAACCAGACGAGGCCAGCAGAGCTCATCAAGCGGTTTCAATTCGAGACAATGGGTGAGCAGGGCATAAGCGGCGGCTGATCCCCGGCATGGTGCTGTGCTAAGGCTGCCCACCCGCTGTGATGCTAAGATGTGTATAAGCTCGAATTTATCATATACCAGGCGTATGAGGGCAGGTTTGTTCACCTTATAGTGCCGATATGTGCCAGCAAGGTCACCGGCTATCCTCCAGAAACCGCAACTGGGTGTCAGTCGTGCGGAGCAATTTAACCCGAACTATACCGGTAGTGTGCACTTTCCAACCAGTACAATAGGGAAGCCGGTCGCCCCGGTGGTCATGTGGTTACCCTCGAAGACCACTAAGGTTGGAGTCAGGGGTTCGAATCTCTGTATGGAGATTTCATTTTCTGCGACACAAACTGCTGAGAGCGCTTCATAGCGCGTGGTTAAGCCCAATTCGACGGGAGTCTACGAGGGGAGAAAGTGCTGAATTATTCTCGCGATGAAATGCAAGGCGCGTACCGTAGTGGGGAGGAGAGAGAAGAGCCTGCTACGCGATCCCAGATCTGAGTTACGACAAGGGAGGGAGAAGGAGAAGGGAAAACGTGCGAACGTATTATATGGGATGAGAAAAAAACAAATATTAGGGAGACAGTCACTGCTGTGTTTGTCTCTTCCGTCTCATTCTCAAAACACAAGAAGTGGTCGCACAACAGGAATCTCACGAGGCCAGCAGACCAAAGGGGTTCTAGTGAGAAGTGCCGACCAGGGACGCCGCATGCGCATGACATGGGCGGTGGCTGATCTGGTATCTGGTGCTTTGCTTCTTGCTCCCGCCATGAAGTGTACCGATTTGGAGGTACCTGCTGGTGTCTCCTTCGTTCTGCTGTGATCTGTGTTCGTGCTGTAAAAAAAACGAAATGTTTGCGTTGTTGGAGGTTACGCCCCGCGGTAAAACAGGTCTTTAACAAATTAAAAACTCTGTGGTCAACTCTTTAAATTTAAAACAACGTCATCAGCTATTCCAACGGGGCCTCTATTTGAAACTCGGATTCAATGGTAACAAATATGTTTTATTTCGGGGTGTCTGTGCCCTTTGAGATGAAAGAAGCTGCGCGTATGCGTTTGACCTCTGTCGGATATCATGTGACCTGTGTCGGATACCACAGGAAACCAGGGTTTCAACCGAGCTGCGATTGTGAAATACTTACGGGCAAAGCACGAAAAAATCAACCATGCGTTTTATCGGCTTCTTCGCGTACAACGATAGAATATTCTCCGTCGGTACCATGCCATGCATTTGTCTGGCTTGCGTTCGGGTCTTAATAACTCACCAGTACGATAACAAAAATTAGGCGCGTACCGTAGTGGGGAGGGGGAGAAGAGCCTGCTATTATTAAGTGACCCCGGATCTGTGTTACGAGTACTATTAATAGGGAGGGAGGAGGAGAAAGAAAAGGTGCGAAGATAATAGATGGGATGAGCAAAAACACAAAAAAAAAAGTACACCAAGCAGCATCGAGGAGTGAATGTGGGATAAGTAAGATGTTTTACTGAGCGATGTCTGGACCATGTCTTCATATCTTACCAGGTGTGTCCAACGGGAAGTTTTTTTCATGTATGGATTATCGAGAAGATGGCTGTTCAGTTGTCAAACATCGGGTAGTATATAGGAAAGGAACACCACACAGCAATCGCCTGATTGAGGTGAATTTATCATTTTTACACAAAACAAAAATACCATGGTACCTGGTAAATGGAAGCGCACATGTCACCGCTTTCGATTTTCTTATTGTTCATCCCATCTATTTTCTTCGCACTTTTTCTTTTTCGTTCTCCCTCCCTATTAATAGTCGTATCTCCGATTTGGGGCCACTAAGTAGGCTCTTCTCCCCCCTCTCCACTCGGTACCCGTCTTCATATTTAACGCGAGAAAAATCCAGTACTGCCTTCCCTCGTCGACTCGCGTCGAATAGTGCTTACCCACGAAGTAAAGCGCTCTCGGCAGATGGTGTCTCTAGAAATAAAATCTCCATACACAGATTTGAACCGCTGACTCCGACCTCATTACTAGAATTCGATATTAACCACTAGACCATCGGGGAGACCGATAGATAGTAGTTGCAGACAAACACATTGTCTGGAACACAAATGCCGTGGTTAAATGTGACACAAGAATGAATGCCGTAAGTCTCCGTGCACAGCTTGATGAAGACCGACGTCTTCGTATAACATTGTTGACCATGGTGTTAACTAGCACTAAGGGGAGTCGCCCACTTATATCTTTCATGAGGACATAAATATGCCGTAACACACGCGATCGGAGTATCTCACACACACCTTGCAAATATGAGTTTCGACGAAATCCTAGACCTCACACCTGCAGTATATTTTGTAATTTTTTCTTGAAAATCTAGCAAAGAAAGCACCTCGCAATGAACACTAGACGTTCACGCTCCACCATAAAACGACCACCATGACCAATAAATACTACCCGACAGGTGATCCCCATCGTATCTCTATTATTTTCGAGTCAATTATACAGTATCTCCGATTAACCCCCCCTCTATGTTCTTAAGACTACGGCTATGCACGAAATGAGTACACCCCCCTCCCCCCAGGGTTGGCGTTGCCTGTCGTCGACGCTGTAAAACACGCCTATCACTGCGTGAGCTAGACTACCAGGGTACTGTTTTCCATTTTTGATTTTATGTTTGGCGGTAACCGACACGGTGGTCGAGTTAGATGATATTGTGCGGAGTGGAGAACCTTAACTCCGCGCAAGGGAGATGATATCACGTAGTGTCCATATGGTAAGGCACTCACAAGGCATTTACATATTATCTCAATTTCTGTCTCTGGAAGTGGCAACACCAAATATCATATTAATTTATTCGAAGCTGTCATCCATGTGCAACATAAAGTGCGCACATGGTCCAGAAGTGGTTCTTAGCAGGATGCAGTTCACCCTTCATGCGACTCGCCGAACATCTCACGGCGTTTCTCGCTTGGTGCACGCGATGTTTGCCTGGTCGGTGAACACCATATGTGCTCCGTCCCGGCATTGTAGGGATGCGACGGTCTATGGTCTTAAGACTACGACTACGCATGACATGAGCACACTCCCCCCC
>JAYJMJ010297988.1:0-26128 GCA_036873875.1 Laminaria ephemera | reverse complement strand
CCATTCCTCCGCCTGCCGAACCGGAGACCTGCTGAGTTTTCAGTTGGTCCATCGCCTCCTGCATCTTGGGGCCCATCGTACGAGCCTGATTCATCAACGAAGCAATATTTCCAAGGCCTTTTAACATCGTAAGCTCCAATAGGGTCTGCGGCGGTCAAACTTAAGTTCTGGGTAGCGCATCTGACTGAGGAATTTCACTGAGCGTTTGAAATAACGATCGCCCAGATCTACGCGAATTTGAACCCAATATCGACGGAAGTCGATTCAGCTGTCGCCAATTCTAGCGGGTTAGACTTTCTTTGTCCGCAGCGGTTCCTGATATCCGGTGATCTCGGCATCAAAAAGTGATATCGCTTTTTTAACAAATTCCGCTTCGTGCAATTTCCGGATCTGCTGCTGACGAGTGAGCTTAGGAGCCAACTTTTGCTCGTTCTGGACTTTTCGGGAGGCCATAAACTCAATGCGAATCTTGGTCCCGGCAATCGACTGGAGCGCCGCCTCAAATTTTTGCTTCTTCTCTGGACGCGAACACATGTCGCTGTTGAATTTCTGCTTCAGCGTGACGACCAGATGGTCAGGCTGAGGAAATACGAGACTTTCATAATCAGTCGCGTAGCCACCTGTGATCGCGGTCATCTGAGCAACAACGTCTTTCCAAACCGACTCGATGTTTGCGGCATCGACGGAAGTTGGAGTTGGAGTTGGAGTTGGAGTTGGAGCTGGAGCTGGAGCTGGAGTTGGAGTTGGAGTTGGAGTTGGAGACTCAACAGTGTTCGATTGATCCTGCGTTTCTGAGCTAACCTGAGCAACTGGTTCGGGACTTGGCGTGTTCGAATCTTTTACATTTGCAGCGGCTGCTCTGGCCGCGATCGCTGCGCCGGCTGCGACGCTGGCAGCAACTGCGGCAGGAGCAATACTGGCTGCCGCTGGTTCCGGGCTCTCATTTGCCTGCGCAACAACAGGAGCGGGCGGCGCTGCACTCGCACTCGAACTACTTATTTCGTTTTTTTTTGATGGAGACTCGACCTGTTTCATTTGCACTCGAGGCCGGCCCGAGGGTGCAGGACCGGACTTTGCGGGCCCAGTTCCAGACTTTGCTAGACTGCCCACCAAGTCTGAGATCGAATCGAGGTTTTCTAAATTGCAAACTCGAATCGCGGCTGCTTCCAACAACGTCCGGGCATGCAGACTCGACTGCATCCGCACTACCGCAGCGTCAATCAATTGCACGACTGAAAGAATAGTCTCCAGCCCAAGATTTTCAGCCAAACGGCTCAAATGTTCGACATCTCCGGTGCTACAGTTGAGCAACGTGTCTTCGCCACAACCAACGCGAACCGCCATCATGTCGCGAAAATAGCCCAGCAATTGGCCAGCCATTTGGCCAGCATCGACGCCTTGGAGAATTCCAGCATGAATCAAATTCAGCGTTTGCGCCGAATCACTGTTAGCCATTGCAGTGGCGATTTCGGAAATCCGCCCCATGTCGGCGGTGCCCAACAACTGGTGGACTTCATCGACGGTAATTTCTTTTCCGCAAAACGAGAAAAGCTGTTCCAGCAACGACTGACTGTCTCGCATCGAACCATTGGCCCGACGAGCGAGTAAGGCCAGCGACTGCTCGTCGGCCTGGACGCCTTCGTTCTCCGCGATCTCACGCAAACGCTTGGCGATCTCGTTGGTCTGAACCGGCGAAAAATCGAAACGCTGACAGCGAGAGAGCACCGTGATCGGAATTTTCTGCGGGTCAGTCGTGCAGAAAATAAACTTCACGTGCAGCGGCGGCTCTTCAAGCGTTTTTAGCAACGCATTGAACGCCTGCGTCGTAAGCATGTGAACTTCGTCGATGATGTAAATTTTGTACTTCGATCGCCCCGGACGAACCGCCGCGTTAGAACGAAGCTGACGAATTTCGTCGATGCCGCGATTGGATGCTCCGTCGATCTCGAGGACATCAACATCTTCGCCGGCTGAAACGGCTTGGCAGATGTCGCACTCGTTACAAGGCGTCATCGTCGGGCCTTTTTCGCAATTCAAGCACTTGGCAAAAATACGAGCCGACGAAGTCTTGCCTACTCCCCGAGCACCGGTGAACAAGTAGGCGTGACCAACACGATTCTTGGTGATTGCATTGGAAAGCGCAGTGGCGATATGGCTTTGTCCAACCAGATCTCCAAACGACTGAGGGCGATAGCGAAGAGCAACGACTTGGTACTGCTCATCTGAATGGGTCTCGTTCGAATTCATCTAAATCCTGGAGCCAACGCTTGCTGTAGATTCGGAGTCCCGATTCTACCCAATTTTCCGGCCGACTGTACATGCTTGACTCACAAGCAGGGAGCTCCAGTATCCTGATTCATCATCCGTCGAAGTCGGAAGGTAAAAAAGCAAACGATCGCAAAGATTCCTGGGACCGACGTCGCTACCAATCAAGGCGATTACCTCTGCAATTTTCGATCAGAGTTTATGAAGACGAATCGCTACGACGCAAGAAATTACGCTTTACTACGCCCGAAGGCATCGCTCGGATCGTTCGTTTTGTATCCACGAGGTGAATTTGAGCAGTCACCTCCTAGCAGGCCCTTCCCAAAATAACGAGGGATTTCCGGGAAGAAATGAGACTTTGTGCCGGCTTTGGGGTCAAATAGTTAATAATATTCGTAGCAGATTCTTAACACTGCTGACTTACAATGTATAATTTTTAATAAGACTATTTCGATATTCGGGAATTTCCGTTCAAACTTCCTTGCTATTTTAACCACTTTCAACAGAGAGCATCATGAAGAAAAATCTTGTTTTGTCCGTTATAGCCACGGTCGCCTGTTCCGTAGTTCTCCTTTCGGGATCAACTGCATCAGCAGATATCGTTTGGGGTTCGTCCTCGCAAATGTGGGACGGTTCCGGTTCTGAGGCGTTTGTTAGCACAAACGGTGTTTTCGCCGCTGGTATCAACGGCAACACTGGCGCAACCACCGCAACGGTCAATGGTGTTGTATTTACTGGTGCAGGAACCGACACCGCAATCGGAGCTGTCGAAACCATCACCATCGATGCAGGAACCGACAACCTTAGTTCGTTTGGGGCTGGAGAGTTTGGTGCAGGCAACGTTGGGGACCTGATTCAAGGCAGCGTTTGGGCTGCAGATAGTATCACTCTGAACAATTTGATCATTGGAGAAACTTACGAGATTCAGGTGTTTGCGAATGATGCTCGCGGCAACCGAAGTACCAATTTCATCATGGGGCTTGGCGACGGTAGTGGAACTGGCCCCGTTGGAACACTGTTGCTGAATAACAGCCCCTCTGACGGCTCCGCCCCTGTTGCTCCCCAAACTAATGCTGGTGACTATATCACCGGAACATTCGTTGCAGATATGGCAACTGAAGTTATTCTGGCTTACGGAACCAACTCTGGTGTCATTGCCAACCTGACCAATGGCGATAGCCGGGGTCAAGTTGCCGGCGTCCAGCTGAGAAACATCACAGCCGTCCCTGAACCTGGTTGCCTTGCATTTTTGGGCTTAGGAGTTCTTGGCTTGGTATCTCGACGTCGCAAGTAATTTTCGTTATCGCAGACTCGAAGTTCATCGAGTGCCAGCGAATCTTAGATCTATGCCCTCCTTGGTTCACATGCAGTGAAACGCCAAGGAGGGTTTTTTCATGGTTTACCAAGATCTACCACCTCTCTGGCGTCCTCGCCATGGATCCCGACGATGCAATCAAGTCATTTTGACCATGCTGAAACGGCATCTAAGCACATCCGGGATGATATCGAGAGACTAGCGATTCGCAGTCAGGAGCATCCTGCATCGCTTGCTGGTCGATTGATGTTTGGCCTGAACATGCATACACCGGGTCGCAAAGCTCAGGCCTCGGTTGCCAGTCCAAAAGCCATGTACCGCTGGAACGAACAAGACAGTTTTGATCTGTTTCGATCTCCGTCCCTCGAGAGAGCGACTAGTAACAGCGCCCTGACAACACCTGCATAAGCCTGCAATGCGGTGACCTTGCTGGCATCTGCGAATCTACTCCGGCCATCGGTGAAGAATGGCTCAACTGGCCACAGGAGGCAAGTCAACGGTAACCTCGCCGGCGAACAAAACGTAGTCAATGTTCTTGTAGTGAACTTCAAACGCTGCACTATTATCGTCCTCGATAATGATTCGACCTTGTTCCACAGTAGCGGCACTGCGCTCAAAGCAAGCCAAGTCGATGAACTCATAGCCGTCATTGCCATCGATTAGAATCACTTCGCCTTCGTCGACCAAAAACGTGTCATCCGATTTTCGTTCCAACTCTTGCTTGGGCTGCGCAATAATTTCGGGTTCGTCAAACGTCTCGTCCGAGAATTCGGGAACGCCATACTCTGGAACGGGTTCCGGGATATCGCCACATTTTTCAAGTGCGGCTGCAATTTCAGAGTCATCAATTGTTGGTGCAGGCGGTGGCGATTTTGCAAATTTGGCTTGAGACGAATTGATCTCAGCCGTCGGTTTAAGCAACGAAGATAACGCTGCAGCCACAGTCGCAGCACTGAGATCAGCAGCAGCTTCTGAACCTGTAAGACTGGGAACAGAACCAGACGCTGGAGCAGAAGAGGCAGAACCGGAAACTGCCGAATTGGATGCTAAATCTTCTGTAGCTGGCGCGGGGACCACCGACGCTTGCTGGTCGACCGGAATGATGGTGGTAACTGGAATCGGCTTCTCTGGGAAGTCTGCTTTCAAAGGGGAAACGCTAAGTGCAGGCTCCTCTTTTAACGCAGGTGACTCAATCGCCGGTTCGACGAAATTCTGCTTTGGCTCGGAACTCGGTGCGGGAATCTCTTGATCTGAGTTCTGGCCCAAAGGACTGAGGATCGTTTCTTCATCTACTGCTGCACTTAATTGGGAAGAAGCACCTTGAGCTGACGTCGCAATATCCTGCTCAAATTCCGTGGCCGTCGCTTCACTATACGCGTTGGGAATCGGTTGAATTTTCAACTCCGCCATCTCACTAAAATCCCGCACGTCGAATTCCGCTACTCCGGAATCCGGGTCAACGATCGCCGACAATGGACTCGTTCCTAGGGAATCGGCTCCTTCGGCAGTCCCAATGGTTCCATTTTCGATTGGAGCGACCGCAGATTCCTGTGGTGCTTTGTCTACGAACCATGAAACGGGAACTTCTTCCAGATCTCCGTCCACGTTTTTGGGAAGCCCGATTGGCGTAGTCAGTTCAACAACGGGTGTCTTCAATTCTTCTGAAGCGCCCAACGTTCCAGTCGAAAGCGAAACTTGGCCTGCTGAAACCTGAGAGTCATCTACATCTACTTCGGTTGCCCTTTGGAGAGCAGCCGAACTTCCCAGTTCCTTTTGTGCGGAGACTGTCTCGACGCCCCCCTCAAGTGTCGAATCCGAATTCGGACGATTCTCAGGCACCGCTTCTAGTGGCGAGGAATCAGATTCAGCAGCGGACTCATAGCCGGGAATGCTTGACAAAATCTCGTCAATTGTCCTAGCATTTGCCTCCACGCGGTCGGCCGGGGAAGAGCTCAAGTTCGTATCCACTGGCCGGCTTTGTCGAATTGACTTGTCGTCTGCTTTGGTCAACTTTGAAATTCTCTCGTTGCTATTGCTTGGCACTGAATTCTCTAGTCCCACAGGTTTAGGTTCGCCGGCAGCCACATCGTAGACCGCAGGCGTCGTTTCTTCCGAGTTAACGTAAGGATCCGCAGCGGCGAAATCCCCGGGTTGCAAGTCGACATCGTCTGCAGTCGAAATGAACGTGCTTTCTTCTATGGGGCCGTCGCTAAAAGAAGCGATCAATTCCTCGGCCTTGATCCGATCCAATTCGGCTTGGCTCAAGCCTTCAATTCCCTGCGCAGACCCAGAAACCGGCAAGGAAGGCGGGACAATCGGGGTTTGAAATGACCTCGCGGCCCCAGAAGGGAACTCGAAACTCCCTTCCTGATTGTTTGCGAATTGACTCATGACGAAGCGCGAAACTTAATGAGTAGTGTTCTGATGAAATCCGGCTTATCAGATTCATCGGATAATGGGCGGGATTCTGTTCAACGGGAACACTAGCGTTACAGATTTGAGGATTAAAATGACGATCAGATTGGCTTGTCCCCTAGATTGGGGCAGCAAAGGACTCAAGTCGTCCTGTTGACCGGTAAAATCTTGGTTTCCTATAATCTTTGACTGCCGCTGGCCGGCACCCGTTTTCATCCAAACCAATCGAACGTAATTAAATGAAAATCCACGAGTACCAAGGCAAACAGCTATTCAGTAAGTTTGGCGTTAAAGTTCTGGAAAACCGAGTCGCGAAAACTCCTGCCGAAGCCGAAGCCGCCTACAACGACCTAGGCGGTAAGATCGCAGTCGTCAAATCGCAGATCCATGCAGGCGGCCGAGGCAAAGGAACGTTCATTGAGAACGCGGATCAACACGGAGTCCAGTTGGTCAAGTCGGCTGAAGAAGCCAAACAGGCCGCCCATAACATGCTGGGCAATCGCCTGGTAACGATTCAAACTGGACCTGAAGGCAAAACGGTTAATCAAGTCATCGTTGAAGCCGGCTGCGACATTGCCCGAGAACTTTATCTTGGCATCGTCTTGGACCGCGCTGCGATGAAGCCCGTCCTGATGTGTTCACAAGAAGGTGGCGTTGAGATTGAGAAGGTCGCTCACGAGACACCAGAGAAAATCTTCAAAGAACATTTTGATCCAGCTCAGGGAATCGAAAGCTTCCAAGTCCGCAAACTTTGCAAGCTGCTCGGCATTGAAGGCAAGTCAGTCCGAGTGGCGGACAAGTTCATGAAGTCGCTTTGCCGCATGTACGTTGACACCGATTGCAGTCTGCTTGAAATCAATCCACTCGTTGTCACTGGTGACGGCGAGCTGGTAGCGTTGGACTCGAAAATCGACTTCGATTCCAATGCGGCTTTCCGTCACAAAGACTGGGAAGAGATGCGGGACCTGAGCGAAGAAGAAGAGTCCGAAGTCCGGGCTTCCAACGCAGGTTTGAGCTACGTCAAACTCGAAGGCAATATCGGATGCTTGGTTAATGGAGCCGGTCTGGCAATGAGCACCATGGACATCATCAAACTCCACGGTGGCCAACCCGCGAACTTCCTCGATGTCGGTGGCGGTGCCAATGCCGAACAAGTCACCGAAGCGTTTCGGATCATTCTCTCGGATAAGAATGTTAAAGCCGTGTTGGTGAACATTTTTGGCGGGATCATGAAATGCACGACCATCGCCGAAGCGATCGTTGTCGCGGCCAAATCAGTGGGCTTCGAAGTCCCATTGGTGGTTCGGCTAGAAGGCACCGAGGTCGAAGGCGGTCGCAAGATCCTCGAAGATTCCGACGTCGACCTGATCACGGCAACTGACCTTGGGGACGCGGCAGAAAAAGTCGTCGCCACACTCGGCTGATCTATCGGCGGACTACCGACTGAACTATCGGCCTTGGGCCCTTGGTTAAGTCCAACGAGATGAGCGTTAAGTACGAGCATTTGAGACGCTCAAACGAACGTTGGCCGAGCCCAATAATCGCTGATCACAAAACGAACCAATCCAAACACATCAAACTTAGAATTCGGAAATTCAATGAGCATTCTGATCAACAAAGACACCAAAGTGATCTGTCAGGGCATCACCGGAAAAGTGGGCGAGTTCCACACGCGTGGATGTCTTGAGTACGGCACAAAAATGGTAGGCGGAGTGACGCCGGGCAAAGGCGGTCAAGAAGTTGCCGGTTTACCGGTCTTCGATACCGTCGCTGAAGCCAAAAAACAAACCGGTGCCAACGCCACAATGATTTTTGTGCCCCCACCGTTTGCTGCCGACGCTATCCTCGAAGCGATCGACGCCGGTATCGAAGTCGTGATTGCGATAACCGAAGGCGTTCCTGTCCTCGACATGGTTCGCGTTTACGAAGCCGCCAAGACTTCCGGTTCGGTGCTTGTTGGCCCCAATTGCCCAGGAGTGATCACTCCTGACGAATGCAAAATCGGAATCATGCCTGGCTACATCCACCAGAAAGGCTCCGTCGGAATCATGAGCCGTTCAGGCACATTGACGTACGAAGCCGTTTGGCAGACTTCGAGTTTGGGACTCGGCCAAACGACTTGTGTCGGACTTGGCGGTGACCCGATCGTTGGCACTTCGTTTATCGACTGCCTACGAATGTTCGAAGAAGACGGCGAAACCGAATCCATTTTGATGATGGGTGAAATCGGCGGAACGGCCGAAGAAGAAGCCGCAGCCTACGTCAAAGAACACGTCACCAAACCGGTTGCGGCGTTCATTGCTGGTCGCACAGCCCCTCCTGGAAAACGGATGGGTCATGCCGGTGCGATCATTAGCGGTGGCAAAGGTACTGCCACTGAGAAGATAGCGGCACTTGAAGCTGCTGGAATCGAGGTCGCTCAAAGCCCAGCCGACATGGGGACTGCGATGGCCAGAGCGATCAAAAAAGCCTAGTAGCAAAGTACGAGCTCGACGCGCAAGCGAGTGCACTGGATTCCCTTTAGATATGCCTTGCGCGTCGAGCTTGCATTAGTAGCGTACGCGAAAACCTTAAAAGCAAGTGTCATTGAGCTCTAGCTCCGGTTCTAGATGCTTAAACCGTGGCTATCGCCCAAACGGCTTTGGAAGAACCATTTACAGAGGCTTTAAGATTTAGTATTCCGAATTCAATTAGAATCAAACCATGCCAAATCTATCCGTACCTTCCGACGATCAACAAAAAATCTCCAGCGAGCTTGCTGTTGCCAATAAGGCCTTTCAGCAAATTTACCCGGGCGACCGTCCTGATCGCCAACCGGTACACACCGTCTATGGCGGTGCGGATCTATTTAGCTATAACTCTGCCGAAAAAATGGGTAGAGTAGCCTTAAACGCGTTTACTAAATACGCGGCCAACTTCGTCATTTTTGCCAAAGCCATAGAGTTATCTGGCAGCGATTCTTTGCCAACTGACGAACCTGCCCAGCTTCAATTACAAGAGAAACTCAGCCAGTCGCCTTCTGATTTCCCAACGGATATTGCACTGGCCCACGCGGTTTATCAAAAAGTAATTCGGAAGTTAGAAAAAGAGGCTGTCGAAGATTTTCGAATTGATTTTGAAGACGGATTTGGCAACAGAAGCTGGGAAGAGGAAGATGCAACAGCAGAACAAGCAGCTCTCGAATGCGCCAAGGGCATCAAAGAAAACTCATTGCCTCCATTTATCGGCATCCGCATAAAACCTCTTACCGAAGATCTAAAAGAGCGTGGCTTGCGAACCTTAGATATTTTCATATCGACGCTTTCCAAGGCCTCTTCCGGAGTCCTGCCGAATAACTTTGTGATCATGCTGCCCAAGGTGAGCATCCCCGAGCAAGTCACCGCTTTAGTGAAATACTTTGAAGCACTGGAAGCAAATACTGACTTACCTCCAGGCTCTTTGAAAATGGAAATGATGGTCGAAACGACTCAGTCCATTGTTAACAAGGATGGAGTCAATCCTTTGAAGAGATTTGTGGACGCCAGTCAAGGACGTATGATTGCGACTGCTTTTGGGACTTATGACTATACGGCTTCTTGCAACATCACCGCCAAGTATCAACAGATGGGTCATCCTGTCTGCGACTTTGCCCACCACTTTATGAAAGTGGCACTTGGCTCTACAGGGATTTGGTTGTCTGATGGCGCGACCAACGTCATGCCCATCGGCCCGCATCGAGGTGATGGGCTTACGCCTCAACAGGAGGCAGAGAATACGGCGGTAGTTCATCGCAGCTGGAAAAAAGCCTACGACCATACAAGGTATTCTTTGTTCAAAGGATTGTACCAAGGCTGGGATTTACACCCGGCACAATTCCCCATGCGCTACGCGGCTGTTTACACCTTTTTCCTAGAGAGTTACGAATCTGCTGCCAAGCGACTAAAAGCATTTGTGGAGCGAGCAGCGCTGGCAACCCTGACGGATGACGTATTCGATGATGCGGCAACGGGACAAGGCCTTTTGAATTATTTCTTGCGAGCCTTAAACTGCGGAGCCATCTCTGAAGAAGACGTCCTTGCCACCGGACTAAGTATTGCAGAAATCCGAACGCGATCGTTCCTGAAAATACTTGAGGGACGACGTAAAAAATAAATAGTTGCCTTTTCAAATGCGGATACCGAAAACTTTTTGGCCGGAACCTTTTTCCAAGCTTTCGTATGCACTCCGCAATGGCTAACCGTATTTAGCTGTTGACGAGGAGCCAATCCCCCATTTCTTCTGTACAAATTCGTTAACTTTCCTAATTCAATCACGAATCAATTCCCTTGCAGATAAATGGACGTTCTTTGCGACGGTCCGGTGGTCGTGCAGCTTAAATTCTTCCAAGATGTTCCAAATGTTGCGTTCGTGTGAACATCCTCACGCCCCAGTCGCAGTTAGTTCAGATCGTTATGTCAACTAATTTGCTACTAGGGAAACCAATCGACTAATCGTTACGCTCGCCATTGATGCGCTAGAACTAAGGAGTTCAAGCGAAAATTGTTCGTCGATTGGCTGCCATCGCAGTTAGACTATTGGAAGATTCTTAGCGACTTTGCCACAAAGCTTCAGCCACTGTCTGCGACAAATGCCATTTTGCAATCCTGTTAAACCTGCGAATTTCGGAACGACAGTCGGGCCATTTGTCTGCGCTTTCGCTTTCCTACTCACGTGCTTTGCAAGTATTAGCTGTGCTCAGCGACCCAACATCATCTTGATCAATCTCGATGATGCCGACAGCGAATTGTTCGAGTTGGCATATTCGGACTCGCTGTATCCCAACATTATGAGCGTCGCGAGTTCGGGAATCACATTTACTAACCTGCATGCCACGACGCCTTACTGTGGCCCTTCTCGCGCCTGCCTTTACCGAGCCCAGTACGCGCACAATACTGGAATCCGAGTCAACGACCCGTCTGGGCGGCGATCCAATAGCTATGACGGCGGTTTCAAATCCTATCGTTTGCAAGGTTACTTCCTTAACGACCTTAGCACTTGGATGAAGAACGCCGGCTATCGGACGATGATGATCGGGAAATTCCTTCACCACGACTTTGAGAAAGTTATCCCGCCCGGTTGGGATGACTTTCATTATTACTTGGGCGGTCGCTATTGGGACACTTGGCGGTTCACCAACGAAGAGGTTCCCGAAGGAAGAATTGAACAACTGCCACCAGGCGTCTACCGAACCACTGAAGAAACCGATGATGTTGTTCGCACGCTCGAACGACACGCCGCCCGAGGCGGAAGCCGACCGTTCTTTCTCAACGTGAACCCTTTTGGTCCACACTCGGCTGCTCCCAACACGCCCGGAATGGTTGACACGACAAAGCAAAATTGGTGGTTGAAGATGCAGCCCCCTTTTTCACCTGCGTTCAACGAAGCCGACAACTCGGACAAACGAGGTTACTATGGCGGTCTAGAAAAACTTAACCCATTTGCCTTGGAGCTCGCCACAACCCGTCATCGCGAACGTGCCTTAGCGACTAGATCATGTGATGACATGGTCGGCGAGATCCGTCGCACGCTCAAACGACTCAACATGGACGAAAACACCTACATTCTAGTCACGTCCGACAATGGGTATTCGCTTGGCCATCATCGAGCGATCGGAAAAGGTACTCCTACAGATCGAAACACTAGAGTTCCGTTGTTCATCATGGGACCTGGCGTCCCTGCCGGCAAGACTGGCAACCAGTTGATGGCACACATTGATCTGGGACCGACGATCGTTGGCTTAGCCGGACGCAGTGCTCCTAAGTTTGTTGACGGCCGCTCGTTTACACACTTGCTGACTCCAACTGGAGTCGACGACAATCCAAGTTTCAGATCTGCAGTTCTGATCGAAAACTGGGCTCAGTTTTCAGTCATGGGCCAAATCGCTGAATCGGCGAGTACATCACTGCGTACAGTCGACTCGATTTATACTGAATGGGCTAACGGAGAGACTGACTTTTTTGACCTTGAGTTTGATCCTGAACAATTGAACAACGGCTTTGACGATCTCCATCCGATCTACAAAGACTTTTATGCGTCATGGTTGAGAACACTAAAGAATCCCGAACAGAAATCCAATGCTCGATTCACGGTCCCCTTTGAGTTCGATGAGCAAATTCCGGTCGGGCAAAAGCTCAGGGGGCTTGCTGAAGACCCTCAAGGCGTAGCGCATGTGCGATTAGCGATTTTTGACTGGGCCGGAAACCGTTATTGGAACGGCAGCGGCTGGCAAGCTACATTCACACAAGTCAATGCAGAACTTGAAAACCCGGGCGGTCAGATTTCATTTTGGAATTATGACTCGATGCCTGTGGGGGCTGATGTCGTGGCTGGAGAGATGGCCGCTTGGGTCTGGTCTTACGACAAGAAGTTCGTACACGCCAAACCGAGAGTAGCGATCTTTCGAAACTAGATCTCGCAACTTTGGTGAAAACAATCTAGCCAAGTTCAGGCCTAGCCTTTTGGGGCGGGCCACGGTTGAGCCTTGCCTTGCCTCGCGTTAAGTTTGAAGAAACTTAGTCTCCAAGATAGGTGAACTCGCCATGTACCCGGTTGCTTTTCGATTGCTGATCATTCTTTTTGTCTCGTTTTACTCAAACAGTTGGCGACCGAATCACCTGCTGGCTCAGGAACCTCAAACCGCCGCCCAGTCCCCGCTCGAGTGGAAGAAACACACGATTGTTGAAGCTGCGAAGTCTTCAATCAATTCGGCACAGGCCAACGACTTTGATGGCGATGGGCATGTCGATGTGATCGCTTCATACAACAAAGCTGTTTTCGTCCTTCGAGGCCCAGACTGGAAACCTGTCAAAGTTCACGACTTTGCCCCTGGACTCTCTCGAAACAAGCCAGGCGCCGCTTGCATCCACAGTTGCTTGATCGACGCCGACAGAGACGGCCACCTCGATTTCGTCGGCTCCAACCAAACTCTATTTTGGCTACGTTGCCCGCCGGAGAACCCTCTCTCTGGAAAGCCTTGGAAGTACGAGACGCTAGACGACGTTGTGCTGGGCTCTCACTGTGTCCTTCCGGGCGACGTCGATAGCGATGGCACCATCGACTTGATCGCTAACTCCTTTCAAGACGAAACCAAAACAACAGTCCCCCAATCAATCTGTTGGTTCGACGGAAACCCGGGCACCCGAAAACCGAATCAGTGGAAACGCAATGTGTTCGCCAAAAAGGACGCGCCCGGCGGATCGCACTATATGGGCTTGGGCGACCTCAATGGCGATGGCCGTCCCGATATCACTTGCGGTGCCAAAGGCGGTCCGTTCGAAAACGGGGAGTGGTTCGCTTGGTGGGAACAACCCGCTGACCCAACTGCTTCGTGGAAGAAACATCTCCTGGCCGAGAACCAACCGGGAGCCTCCAACATCGAGCCAGCTGACGTCGATGGTGACGAGCACATGGACATCATTGCGACTCGAGGGCATGGAAAAGGGGTTCTTTGGTTTCGCGGACCGGATTTCAAACAGATTGAAATCGATCCGACGATTGAGCTTCCACACACCCTAGTCGTCGCCGATATTGACGGCGACAACGACGTGGACATCGCAGTTTGCGGTAGCAAGCCGGACGGAATCGCGGCTTGGTACCAAAACCTTGGCGCTGGCAAGTTCCAACGGTTCGACATCGATCGAGGCCAGGGAAGTTATGACCTCCGCGCGTACGACATGGACGGCGATGGCGACTTGGATCTCCTAAACGCAGGCCATGGCAACAAGAATCTCGTTTGGTATGAGAACGTTAAGCGATAGGTTGTTCAGTCTAGGGCAAATCAGTTCTTCAAGTCATGCAATCTCTTGATACGGTAACCCGAGTCGCAAGCTAGGATTTTCGCGGCCCCAACCTCAAGACTGGATTCGCCTTTTGTTCAGTCAGACGCCCTGATGAACTCCGAAAAATCCCCTTGCCCGGAATAGGCTTTGACTCTTTGGTCAATTCTGAATTTCTCTCGTGCTTGCTCTAACGGCAAATCCGTATCTATGATGCCCAGTCGATAGGCCAGCCAATCTGAATAGCCGGGAAACACAACGCCTCGTTGCCATGAGCTGATCGGTTTGTCCAAAACTTTGTTGGTGTGAGAGACAATATTGTTGGTGCAATTGCTGGAAAGCGTGTGATAAAACTCCGGTGTCTGGCGGATCGAGTTGGCTCGCTTCAACATATCGACAAACATCTCCCGAGCTTGCTGCCGCGTCGCCCGAACTGGATAGAGTTGGACAACGTGCTCCTGAACATCGGACCGAACCGAAAGCACATCCTGCTCGTCGGCGATGACATAAATCACTTCGTAGTTGTTGAATATTCCCCGAATGGGTGAATACATCAGCTCGTCTTTTTCTCGACGAGTCTCAACTGAAAAAGCCAGAAAGTTCGTCCTTTGGGATCCGGGCTCAAACTCAAAACTCAAAAACGTGTGAGCCAACGGTTCGACTTCGGTGAACCGATCGACACCAAACCAGACTGATTTAAGCTTTGAGAGATCGTAGAAATCGTCGTATCTGCTTGGTTCGCCTTCAGCGACTGGGCCGTAGCGTGTCGCTCGAATGTTGTGCACAACGACTTGGCCGACTTCGCCGGCTATTTGGCTGGACTCATTGCTTGTGGCAATAGCGACGTCTGCGACTTGCGCAACCTCAGAGAATTCAGCAAACGGCAACACAGACTGTGCCTCGCCCCATTCTCGTTCATGGGAGGGTTGCAAGGATTCAAACCCGATCACGCAAACCAAGAAAACGATGCCCAGACCAATAATCGGGATTCGCTTGTTCGACCAATAGCGGAAGAACAAAACTGGCAGCCCGATTCCAATGAATCCGGCAAGCATTCTGGCCAGCCAAACGGGAAGATTGTCATCCAGACAATAGACAAACCCGATGCACCAAATCCAAGCCACTAGGCAGATAGCGGCAACGACAAAGAACAACAACAGCTTGCGCTTCGATCGGCCTTCCTGATCTTTAGTTTTAGACTCCATATTCAAACTCAAACAATCAAAACTATCGAGACTCGGATTCTGTAATCATCTCTTTGACCAAATCGTCGTTGATGGACAACTTCCGCAATGCAATTTGATCGGGATTGATTGTTTTAACCAGAGAACAGGTTGAACACGATACCGAAATTTCAAGCGGTTGCCTGGGGCAAATTTACTCTGCGCCTGCGCCGGGCGCAAAAACACATGGACCTCAAAGTGGCGAAACGATTTCGGATTGAGATACACGTGTGCTTTGTCATGTCGAACAATCACAAACCCTACAAAGACAGCAGTGCGATAAACGGGCTGATGTCCAGAAAGTCGACTTCTCCATCTTCATTGACGTCCGCCTCAGCCAAGTAATCACCAGCGGAGAGGATTGCGATAAAGGGCGAGATGTCCAAGAAGTCCACGACGCCGTCTTGGTTGCAATCACCCAATAGGAACTCGGTTTCAGGAACTGCTTGAACCACAATTCCTGACAATCCAGGACCGCCCCCAGCAATCGGCTCGATGAATATTGATCGGGATGTTGAGCCCGCGGTAAATCGCCCGGTAACCGTCTGATATAAGTGGCGAGCCAAAGTCGGGCCGGTTAGCTGTCCGGCACCATTGCCGACTCTCACAATGGAACTTGCCGCAAACGAGCGGCCGTCGGCAATAGCAATTAGCTGGACTTGGTAATCTGTTCCAATGTTCAATCCTTCGATCGTAATTAGCCCGAAACTAGTTGCCGTGCGAAACGTATGGCTATCTAGTAAGTTGTCCAAGTCCACGTCTCCAGTTGGGGCACCTCGGTAAAATTGGCCTTGACTACCTTCCAGAAAGGTGGAGGCATTTTCTACGCGAAGAAAGTTGGTCGTTAGTAAGCCTGTAACGCTTTGGTCCGTCTCAGTCCCCGTGAATTGAATCCCGTTGATGACCCCGTCAAAGTCTCCCTGAATGAAGAGTAGGTCATCGTCCGGATTAAAAGCTTCTGGCGTGTTGAAGTCAGCTGCGAGATGAATCGGTCCGCCTAGATTATTGATGTCAGTATTAGAAGTAATTGTTGTTGGTGTTTCCCAAGCGATCGCGTTATCGCTATGCAGAATAGCCTGGCTGACGAAGACGCGAGCGGACCCGCCGCCATTGGCCCCTTCTCGCCTAGCACCGACGATGAAATCATCAATTCCATCGCCATTGACATCCCCGGCACCGCTCACTGACCAGCCAAGCAGGTGGCCTGGGCTGTCACCATTGAAGGTGTAAAGAACACTGCCATCGATTCCCGATAGGACACGAGCACTGCCGCTGCTGGCCCTGCTGTTATTGTCATCCAGAGGAGCTCCAACAATCAGGTCGGGCGTGCCATCTCCATTGACATCACCCGCACCGCTTACTGAGGAACCAAACCGGTCGAATGAACTATCGCCATCGAAGGTGTTCAGGGTACTGCCATCGATACCCGATAGGACGCGAGCGCTACCGCTTTGGAGACCGCGGTTGTTGTCGTCCTGACGAGCCCCGACGATTAGGTCGTCAATTCCATCTCCATTGACATCCCCGGCGCCGCTCACTGAATAGCCAAAATGGTCGTCAAAGATGTCTCCCTCGAAGTTGTACAGCACGCTGCCATCGCTTCCTGACAGGACACGAGCGAGATTGGTGAATCTTCTGCCGGTACTGGCGCCATAACTTCCGACGATCATGTCGGCCTTACCATCTCCATTGACATCCCCGGCACTGCTTACCGACCAACCAAACAGGTCGTCTGACGCGTCTCCATCGAAGTTGAACAGCACACTGCCATCGCTTCCTGACAGGACACGACTAGTACCGCTTAGGTCGCCGCTGTTGTCGTTGTGGGGAGCTCCAACGATCAGGTCGGGCGTTCCATCACCATCGACATCCCCCGCACCGCTCACCGACCAGCCAAACCGGTCGTTTACATTGTCACCATAGAAGGTGTATAGAATACTGCCATCGATTCCTGATAGAACACGAGCACTACCTGTCCTAGTCCCATTATTGTCGTCGAAAGGAGCTCCAACGATCAGGTCAGGCGTTCCGTCGCCATTGACATCTCCTGCACCGCTCACCGAGTAGCCAAGCTGGTCGCCTTCACTATCGCCATCGAAGCTGTAGAGAACACTGCCATCGCTTCCTGATAGGACACGAGCACTGCCGCTGTCTTCGCCGTTATTGTCGTCCAAAGGAGCTCCCACGATCAGGTCGGGAGTTCCATCGCCATTGACATCACCCGCTCTGCTAACTGACTCGCCAAAATTGTCGTCTGCACTGTCTCCATGAAATGTATAAAGCGGAACATGAATGATCGTTTGTGCGGCTAGCGAATCAGCCGTCGCTGAAAATAGGAAAGACACCAACAGAATGGAGGATAGTCGAGTTACATGCATCAGTGTTGCCTTACTTGTTGGCCGCGGGAAGGAGATTCTATCGTAGTGTGCGATGGTGCTTGGGCAAAATTTGAAAAGCGATTTTTCGTGAGTAGAGCCTTCGCCTTCACAGAGCGGAAAATCCCGTACTTGTAGCTGACCTTCAGCAAATCAGCTTGGGGAATCTCATGGCCGCCTACGATTGGCCCGTGTTGAGCGACGATATCGTATTGCAGAATCTCGATCTCAGCGACCTCAACTCCGTACTGCGTCGTTGCCCACATCGAGGCACAAACCAGCAGCAAAAGCAAAAAAAGATGAGCCAATCGAAACCTTAAGAAATTCGTAAGCTTGTCACTCAAGACCGAAACTTTCCGCGACCTAAGGAGTTCAATTGGGAGTTCAGTAAGCCGCTGACCTTCTAAGAGGCGGGCCTTTGCTCTGGCCGTACCGCAAATTCGACCATCGCTTCGGCCCGTCTCGTTTCAACGCACTCAATGCGAATTGATTCTATCCAATGTTGGCTGGAACCAATCAACGCATTGCCCGGGTCCTGAGAGCCAACGCTCGCACTTTGTCTTAGGGGTACAGATTAAATATCCTGTTTCTGTTCACTCTTGACCAGCCGTTTTGGCGCTAGCCACGGTTTTCGCAAGAGTAGAACCGTGGCTAGCGCCAAAACGGCTAGAAGAAAGGCACGTACCCAAATCGGGAATTTTCTGTGACCGTTGCTTGGATGGATTTCATTATAAACCCGCCATCTGACCAAGTCAGCAATACACAGATGTGCTGAACTGTTCTATGATTTTGGTCTGCAAACATCTGGTTTGCCCCTTAGAGCTTTGTAAAGATTTTCATCCTACGCCAAAACTCAAAGACCAGCACACAAAGCAAATCGCGTGCACCTAAAGCAAACTACAAAGTAGCCCGAATCATCAGGAAATAGACTGTGGCAATCACAATTGAAAAATTCTCGTTTGGCGTTGGCGATCGCTTTGCCCATCAAGGCAAAGCCCAACTCGCCGCGATCATGAAAGCCGCCGAGCAAGGCGTCGAAATCGTACCGGTTTGGAACAAATCTAACCGTGAACACCAAACGATCGGCTCAGAAATCGCAAGCTGTCGTGCCGCTGCCGACGCGGCCGTTAAGGATCTTGGCTGGAAACATTCTCACTACGTCGATGCCGATCATATCAACCTTAAGATCGTCGATCCGTTCCTCAGCAACAGTGACTTCTACACCATCGATGTTGCCGATGCGATCGGTACTCCGGCCTATGCGGCTGAAGTCGAAGCGTTCATCGACTCCGTTCCCGAATTGATCGGGACACTTACTATTCCCGGTATCGATAGTCCGCTCGAAATGACCCGCGAGACGATCGCGGCGACTGCCAATCAATATCTCAAAGCAGCCAAGCTCGCCGGCGAAATCTATCGCTACATCGCCAGCAAAAACGGAGAGGGCACTTTTGTTACTGAAGTTTCAATGGACGAAACCGACAGTCCTCAAACTCCGCCTGAGCTACTGATCATCCTGGCAGCGCTGGCCAAAGAGAATATCCCGATCCAGACGATCGCTCCCAAGTTCACCGGACGCTTCAACAAAGGCGTTGACTACGTGGGCGATGTGGTTCAGTTCGAAAAAGAATTCGAAGACGACCTCGCCGTGATCGCGTACGCAGTCGACAAGTACGGCCTTCCTGCGAATCTCAAACTTAGCGTTCACTCGGGCAGCGACAAGTTCTCAATTTACGGCCCAATCCGCCGGGCGTTGGCCAAGACAGGTGCCGGGTTGCATATCAAAACTGCCGGGACGACTTGGCTTGAAGAACTCATTGGACTTGCCGAAGCCGATGGAGCCGGTTTGGAAATCGCCAAAGAGGTTTATGCAAAAGCGTTCGAGAACTCGGCCGCACTTTGCGAGCCGTATGCGACCGTAATCGACATCGACCCGGACAAGCTGCCTTCACCCGACGAGGTCAACGGCTGGACGGCTTCACAGTACGTAAATGCGTTGAGGCACGATCCTAACCATCCTGAGTTCAATTCGTCGTTCCGGCAGCTCTTACACGTTGGCTACAAAATTGCCGCGAAAATGGGCGAGCGTTATTTGAATATGCTCGTAGAGTGTGAAGAGTCGATAAGTCGAAACGTGACTGAGAACCTTTACGAACGACACCTCAAACCGCTATTTCTTAGCAAATAGCATTGATTTTGAGGGCTTTTGAGCCGATCGGCCGGGCGGCGAAACATCGCCTAAGGGACAGTTTTGAGCTCGGGTGCCACAGATCAAATTTTCCAATATTTGGTTTTTCTTTGTGGCGACATCCTCCATTAGGAGGGAGTTGCTGATAGGATAATCATCGTAGCCAGTTAGTAGTTGGACAAAGGTCACACACACAGACGCTGCAGAACACTTTTTTGGGATTTTATAATGGCTGAAGGCACTATCAAGCGACTCACTGACAAGGGTTTTGGATTCATCGATGTTGGGACTAACAAAGACTTGTTCTTCCACTCATCAAACGTTGAAGGCACGTCTTACGACGAACTTCGTGAAGGACAAAAAGTAACTTTCACAGAAGCTCAGGGTCAAAAAGGCCCATGCGCTGAGAACGTTCAAGTCGCTTAGTAACTCGCGTCGTTACTTCGACTAATTGGTTCAAAGGGGCGGTGGATAGAAATATCCGCTGCCCCTTTTTTTTGTTTGGTACTCAGCACTCCGTATCTGCCACTCAGTTCTCAGTTCTCAGTTCTCAGTTCTCAGTTCTCAGTTCTCAGTACTCGGTCTCGGTACTCGGTCTCGGTACTCGGTACTCGGTACTCGGTCTCGGTCTCGGTACTCGGTACTCGGTACTCGGTACTCGGTACTCGGTCTCGGTACTCGGTCTCGGTACTCGGACTCGGTCTCGGTACCCGGTACCCGGTACTCGGTACTGCAAAGCAATCAACGCATACGCTCACTGCATTGCACTATCAGTTTTGGTTGTTGCCTGCAGTGACTCGTGTATCTGCTGCAACGCAACGGCGGCAACGGACTTTGGTTCCTCGCCATTCTCAGCTAACGGCAGAAGCGGCATCGAAACATCATCGTTGCGGCAAAATTCTCCTGAACCATTAAGCCCCGCGACTCCCAGCGCAATTGAGACGTCGCCAGGCACATTCGCGATCGGCGAAAGGATAATTTTGGGTATCGAAGCGAGATGCTGCTGAGCAGTTTGGCTGAGCCCTGCGAACACGCTTTTCAAATCGGTTCCAGTGGCCAACAAAACCGCATCGCACTCGCGCCGAGTCAAAACCGTTTCGGCTGAATGCTCTAACCAATTCGAACGAGGAAACGAGGCTGCATGGTTGACTGCCATCGCATAGCCGCTGCTCCACGCCAGCACGTTTTCGGCACTGATCGCATTGGAGTCACTCCGCAGTTTCATTCCCACGACCGGCGTCGAATTGTTGAGAGTTCGGATCAGTGAAGCCAAAGAATCGGCCGCCAAATCAAAAGCGGAATCATCAGCGGTTTGGCCGTAAAACACGGACCCGTACTTCGCCGTCTTGAGTTGCTCAGCCAGCTCAATCAATTGGGGCGAGTGTAACGAATCGGTTTGAGTCGCCGTATCCCCGTTAGACAAAGCAGAACGTAAAATAGAGAGAACTTCAGGCGCTTGGTCCGGAGCGATTTCCAAAAACTGATCCGCATCAGCAGCAGTTTGATTCCCGAGCTCTCCAACGACGACGATTTTACGCTTAAGGCCAGAACGATTGAGCCGATCCAGAAGCCGCGGATGAGTCGTAGCTGGATCACAAAACCAAAACAGAACCAGATCAGAACGCTGGGAGATTTCACCCAGACTTGCCGTGACTTTTCCAATCCGTTGCAACGAAAACAGGCTCGATCGTCCGTAATTGCCAAGCGTGGTATCAATCGTAGCACCAATGCGATCAGCAACTTTCCAAGCGATCTGCTGAGCTTGGGTCGTCAACTGATCCAGCCCACAAATCAATGGAGCTTTTGACTGGTTAAGAATATCAACCGCAGCAGAAACCGCCGACTCCAAATTCGCCGGCTTCCCAGCGACGTAGTGAGTGAGGTTGGGTTTGGCTGCAAGCTGAAAAAAGGCCTGACCTTTTTCACATCCGTGCGTGTTGATTGAGCCGTCACTCGAGACGACGATGTCATCGCAGAGCAGGGTGCAAGCAGGGCAGATGACGGTTTGGGATTCTTGTTTCATGTGGATTTTGAAGCGGCCACAAATTGGTTGTCATTACTTATTCTGAGTCATAGGCTTTTAGCCCGGACGAAGCTTATACGTAATTACTGTTCACTTACGCATTTCAAAGTCGCGCTATTCTTTAGGGGAAACGCCTTGTCCGTTTACCTTGCCCAGCCTGAAGGGCTGGGACTAAGGTTGCCACAAAAATCGAGGGCCAAAGGCCTGGCAGTTTGGCTGCCCACCTTAACTATTTCTCATCCAATCCCGGCCCTTCAGGCTGGGATTGGTAAATTGCTGGGCCGTTGGCCCGAAATGATGGAGCAACTCCACAGCGACACCTAACTCTTGATGCCAGTAAGCAACTTCTCAGGCATTTCTAACTTGTTCGATTCCAATGACGCAACTGGGAACGAGCAATAGTCTACCGCGAAATAAGCGCTCGGGCGATGGTTCCCGCTCATCCCAGATCCGCCAAAGGGAAGTTTTCCGCTGGCGCCAGTCGTTTGCCGATTCCAGTTGACGATCCCGGCTCGAATCTGATGAATGAATTGCTTGTAGGAATCTTCGTTGCTGCTAAGCAAACCGGCCGAAAGTCCGTACGCTGTATTGTTGGCCTCCTTGATCGCAGCGTCAAAGTCCTTAACTCGAATCACGTTTAGCAGCGGGCCAAACAGCTCTTCGTCGCTTCGATCAGCGACTTCCGTGACGTCGATCAAACCTGGTGAAACCAGGGCGTCGCAGTCACGGTGAGTCGCGAGCTCGACGATCGACTTGCCACCTTTGGCGACCAGTTCCGATTGGGCTTCCACCATCCGTCGGCCCATGGGTTGAGAGATAACCGTTCCCATAAATGGTTGCGGCTCGTCATCGAAAAACCCGAACCCGACCCGCGACATCATCTGGACCAGCATTTCGATAAAGCGATCGGACTGTTTATTGTCGGGCAGAATTAGTCGCCGAGCACAGGTGCAACGTTGGCCGGCGGTGTAGAACGCGGACAAGATGGTCAGGTAAGCGGCGGCTTGGAGATCATCGGCTTGGTGGACGATCAGCGGATTGTTTCCGCCCATCTCCAAAGCCAATATTTTCTGAGGATAGGGACCAAACGCCTGATGCAGCGACTTACCTGCGCGGCTCGAACCGGTGAAAAACAGTCCATCAAGGCCCGCGTGACCAGCGACCGCTTCGCCAACCGACCGAGAGCCTTGAACCAGATTCAAAACACCGTTGGGCAATCCTGACTCGGCCCACTTCTGGACCATCCAAGCCCCAACGCCGGGAGTGAGTTCGCTGGGTTTAAAAACAACTGTATTGCCAGTGATCAACGCCGGAACAATATGACCGTTGGGGAGATGGGCGGGAAAATTGAACGGCCCCAGCACCGCACAAACGCCGTGGGGCTTGTAACGAGTCACGGCCTGAATCCCAGACATCTCAAATGAAGTCGTGTCGCGTCGTGTTCGAAAGGCGTCGATCGACAAGTCGACTTTGGCGGCAACAGCTCCGGCTTCGGTTTTGGTTTCCCACAAAGGCTTGCCAGTTTCGCGAGCGATCAGCAGCGCCAACTCATCCGCTGATTCTTTAACGTTGTCTCGAAAGCTCTCGGCGGTGGCGATTCGCTCTGCTGAGGTTTTATCCCACCAAGGGCCGAAGGCCTGTCGAGCTGCTGTAAAAGCATCATCGACCTGAGCGCCGGTTGCTGCATTGCCTTCCCAAACAACGGACTCGTCGACTGGGCAAGTCGACTCGAACGGTTCGCCTTGTCCGGCAAGCCACTGACCACCAATGTGAAGTTTGTTTTGCGGCATTTTAGTTCTCTTTATAAACCATCATGGGGAAAACTTCGTAAGAAGGGCTACGTTGCCGGACTAGTAGTCTACCCGGCCGAATTAACCGTAGCTGCTGTCGCCAGACGGCGGGAACCACGCTCTGGCGAGCGTA
This sequence comes from Laminaria ephemera, assembly GCA_036873875.1. NCBI lineage: Eukaryota > Phaeophyceae > Laminariales > Laminariaceae > Laminaria > Laminaria ephemera. Next base: position 2,608 of record JAYJMJ010297988.1, on the reverse strand, counting down.
GCTACACAGCCCAGCCACCTGAACTCTGAACTCTGAACTCTGAACTCTGAACTCTGAACTCTGAACTCTGAACTCTGAACCCTGAACCCTGAACCCTGAACCCTGAACCCTGAACCCTGAACCCTGAACCCTGAACCCTGAACCCTGTTCATCTTCCTAAACCCTGATTCCTTCATGAAATCTTTCACAACGCACACTGGCCTTGTTGTGCCGATCGACCGCTCAAACGTTGATACCGATCAGATCATTCCCAAACAGTTTCTCAAACGGATTGAGCGGACAGGATTCGGTCAATTCTTGTTTTACGATTGGCGTTTCGATCCGGAAGGAAATGAAATCGCGGACTTTGAACTGAACCAGAAGCGATACGCAGGTGCTTCTGTGCTCGTCGGACGCCAGAATTTTGGTAACGGTTCGAGCCGAGAGCATGCCGTTTGGGCTCTCGATGATTTTGGTTTTCGTTGCGTGATTGCTGAATCGTTCGCAGATATTTTCTATAACAACTGCTCCAAGAACGGAGTCTTGCCAGTTGTGTTGACCACCGAGGAAGTCGAAGCCATCCACCAAAAGACAGCGCAGGGTGAAGGCGGCTATCAGTTGTCAGTGAACTTGGAGGAGTTGACGGTCACGGACAACGATGGCTTCAATGCGAGTTTTGAGATTGATGATTTTCGCCGTGAGTGTTTTCTGCAAGGGCTCGACCATATTGCCCTAACACTCATGCATGAAGAAAAGATTACTGCCTACGAAAACGCGAGAAGTTGGTAGGCGTTTGTTTCGCGACTTAGTTTTACCTGGAGAACGATGATGCCAATTTGTCCACGCTGCAGATTGGAGCTGCAGAATGAGTCTTATGAAGGGCACGAAGTGCTGTTTTGCGGTTCTTGCTGGGGTCATTGGATGACGGCCGATGCGTTCACGCAAATTCTCAAAAGCGAAGAGTACACTTTTGGCGACGAAGAAAAGGCTTCGGTCTTGCGGGGCTGGGCGGGGAAATCCGATGAGAACGTGAACCTTGAGGCGGTTGTCACCTGCCCCATTTGCAACAAAGCCACCGAGCGCAAGGCTTTCTCCGAAGACTGCACTGTGGTTTTGGATGTCTGCCATGATCATGGAGTCTGGTTGGACTCTTCAGAGATCAAGCAAGTTCAAGTCTATTTTGACTCGCTCAAGTAAGGTGGGTGTCGCAGCTTGGTTTCTGTTGCACATCAAAAATTGCCTGACACGAAATAACTGTGACAAAAAAACGTTGCAGCCTTTCAGCTGCAACGTCAATTCGATTTCAGAATTTGGTCTGGATCGCCTAAGGTCGCAATGCAGGTTTAGTTTCCGCCGCCGCGATTGCCGCCGCCACGATTTCCACCACCGCGATTGCCGCCTCCACCGCCACGATTTCCACGGAATTGTTTCATTCCTTCTTGCATTTCTTCCAGCGTGAGTTCGCCGTCTGCATTACCGTCCATGACTTCCATGAATTGCTTCATCCGCTCGGGAATTTCGTCTCCAGCCAGTTTGCCGTCACCATTGGCATCCATCGTCTTAAATCGGTCTTCCATGTTCCCGCCACGGCCTCGTCCGCCACGGCCCTGCTGTTGTCCTGCTGCGGCTGGAACAGCCGTCTTGGTGCCAACATTCATTTTGATTGAGACCATGCTGGCGACTTTTTCAGTCATCTTGCCCATTCCAAAACTCGTGCGATCGAGATTGAATTCTGAATCAACAATGATTCCTTCATCAGTCATCTTGATCGTGCAAGGCATCGTGAGCGGCTTGGTTTCACCTAACAGCGTAAAGTCGCCCGTGATTTCGTATTGTCCTTCTTCCGTTCCAGCTTTGATTTCAGTGGATGCGAACTTGGCGGTTGGAAACTCTTCGACGTTCAAGAAGTCCGCATTCTTTAGGTGCGTTGTCAGGCCTTCAATTGGTGTGTAAACCGAAGTTGTATCGAATTCCATGACTACAGCCTTCACGCTCTTGCCGTCTTCGTTCAAGTGGATTTCACCACTGAATTTTCGGAATCCTCCGATACGTTGATTCGGATCTTCTGCATTGTCTTTGGTGACGTGTCGCCCGATGAATCCAATGCTGGAGTTCTCCGGAGCAAGCTTGGCAATGTTGGATTCGAAAGCGACAGGTGTAGGAACCGGAGCCTTGGCTTTGGTTTCCGTTTTCGGTTCTTCTCCTTCTTGAGGCGTCTGCTTTCCTGTTGCGGCCGCTGGTTCTTGAGTCTTAGCGGGAGCTTCCGTTGCAACTTGAGCAACACAGGCTTGAACCATAAAGAGAGTTGCAATCGCGCTGGCTAAAAATATTTTCTTCATTACATGCATCCTTTGATTGATCAAAAAGGAGCGACCAAAAATTGGCGTCCACATGGCCACAGTATCTGGGATGGCAATAAGTGTTGCAAACAGATCAGTCACGTGTGAAGAAAGAAAACCAAAGATAGCGAGTTAGATTACACAGCTTGGAATTGGTTTTGGCGTAAGTCGTTTCAGCGCAAGGGTTACGGGTGAAGCTGGCATTTGTGATGTCAGGAAATGACCTGCTATCAGCCGTTTCCGCGATTGAATCTTGTTAATTCAATTTGCCGTAGGTCAGGCTATTGCCT
>JAYJMJ010297987.1:0-76652 GCA_036873875.1 Laminaria ephemera | reverse complement strand
ACCACACTCTTCTCGACTTCCGGTAGAACCTCAGGCCGGGGCACCAAAACCCCAACAACAAACGCAAGCAACCCATGGGCCGAAATTGAACCGATTGCTCCAACAAACTTTGCGTTCACAAACTTGTGCGCGTGCCAATTGACAGGTTGTCGAACTTCAAGAGCTTGAGGATATCAACAATACTTACAAACTCACTGAACGCCGACTTTTCATCGATCTTCAGAACAACCAGCGCGGATCTGTCCAGTGTGGTTATTTGCTGCTCAAGTTGTGCATGAGCCAAGGGTTGCTCGTTCAAATAAAGCACGCCATCAGCATCAAGTGAGATATCAATGGTGTCTTGTAGAAGTCGATCAGCATTACTTTTTGCTTCAGGCAGTACAATTTGCAACTCGCCGTTTTGTACAAACGTCGCGGTCGTCAGTACGATTGCCAACAGCACCAACATGATGTCTACAAACGGAATAACATTGATCGAATCAAACTTCTGCATAACGGCCATCCGCAGCGCGACGTTGCAGCCGGTTTTGTTCGATTTGCCAAACCGACAACAGGCGTTCCGCACGGGCTACCAGGCCGTTATAAAACATCATTGATGGAATCGCCACTAACAGCCCCAGTGCAGTGGCCTTCAGCGCCAGTGAAAGGCCGGACATCACGGATACTGTGTCGATCTGACCAGACTGACCGATATCGTGAAAGGTCAACATGATTCCGAAAACAGTGCCCAGCAAACCAATATACGGAGCATTAGATCCAACAGTGGCGACTGTTGCCAGGCCGCGCGTGAGTTCTATTTTCAGGCTTTCAGAATCCCGGTACTGCCGCACATTAACCCGATTATAAAAAAGACTGCGCTCGATAAAGCGCGCCAGCGCAACAATGCTCATAATTCCCAGAACGGCAAAAATGGCATAGTCCAAAGTTTCTTTTAGTAGTTCCATTGACGGTCCTGAATCAAATAGATAACAATTGCACGGATATTTCTCACTGGAATTTCCCTAACAATGCAGTCAGGTTTCAGCAACAACTAAAACGATGTTTTAACACCGAATGCGAAGAATGCCGGTAGCTGTTCATCGGGGGTTCTCACGCTATAATCAGCGTTGTAACTGTAGCCGGAAATATTTTTACTACCGGTGATGTTCAGAAGCTCAAAATAGCCGGTCGTCTGCCGGTTACCCTTGCGCTTAAACGCACGGTCCACACGCACGTCCAAACGTTTAAACGCAGGCAGCCTTTCGCTATTCAGTTCAGCGTATTGAGGTATATACAGGTCTGCGATATCGGGATCAGGAGCAGCCCCGACTATCGGTGTGTACGGTGCCCCACTGTGCGCCCACAGCTTTGCACCGAGTGTCCATTTATCAGAGACTTTATAGTTGCCCACCAGGCTGGCATTGACAGGTTGATCATACTCGAAATCAAACTCCCTTCCGGTCCGCTTGTCCTTACGCTTTGACTCCGAAAGCGACACAGACAACCAGCCAGACAACTTATCAGTCAGCTGTTTTCTAAGCAGCGTATCAAGCCCTAATGCGGTACCTTCACCATCGTTGCTGTAACGGGATTGATCATTACCGGTCACAAGGTTGGAGAGTTTATTGAAATACAATTCAGACGACCAGCTCCAGCCATCCGCAAACTGTTTCTGTACTCCAACACTTGTATGTAGCGCCTGTATGTACTCAAGATCCGGATTTCCAAATACTTCATTGATTTGATCAATATCCGGAATCTGATGGTTGACCCCGACCCCGGCTGTTAGTAGAAGGTCGTCCTGTACGGCGTACTCAAGCGCCAGACGCGGCTCTGCAAACTGTTTATTCAGTTTGTCTTCTCCGTGAATAGCGACCCCCGGATATATTGTTAAGCGGTCATTGACATACCAGTTATCTTTTATAAACGCCTTATACGAAACAATTTTATCGTTTTCTGTTACCTCAAGGCGGTCAGCACCAGTGTAAAGGCAATCTGGCTCGAACTCGGTACAAGCTGGCGCATTAAACGCGATGTCAAAACTAGAGTCCGTTTTTGCCAGCTCAATCCCTGCGCTGACTTCATGTTGCTCTGAAGCGGCATAGGTCAATTGTGTTTTTAATCGCAGGCTGTCCAGATCAACATCAATATTACCCGCGCCACCCGCTCTGAACTCCGACAAGAGTCGGTTGTGTGCAAACACAGATTTAAAAGACAACTCAGGACTTACCTGAAAATCCCAAACAAGCGCTTGCTCATTAAAAGACGTAGCGTCATAGATTTGCCCGGCAAACACCGGGTCTGTGGCAACGTCGCTTGCTTCATCGGTCAAGATGACATCGGTATCGTCGGTTGCACCATTGGCCCTGAAGCGCAACGTCGACTGGTCATTCACACGCCACACGTACTTTGCCTGATAATCCGAGTAATTAGGGAAATCGACTATCTTCACGCCGTCTTCTTCGATCAAATCATCAAGCAACAGATCCAGATAGCTGCGACGAGCGGCAAAGTAAAATGACTGATTTTCAGCAACCGGGCCTTCGAGCAGAAAGCCACTTTGTATAAAGCTGATGTCAATCGCGCCCTGCAGTCGGTCGTCAGCAGGATCACGCAACTTCACATCAAACACACCACCGCTGATTCCCGAAAACTCGGGACCATAAGCAGAGGGGTAGATACTGAAAGACTCGATCAGGTCCCCGTTGTAAACACTGACAGCACCATCCTGATGAAACAAATAGCTACTGGGTGCGAAATCGGTCTGGTAGTAATTATCCCCTGGACGTGACCCCCGGACCGCAGGCTCGGCGCTTTCATCATCGTTGAACACCATACCGGGCACACTTTGCACACTGCGCAGCGGATCTCCGCCGGAACCGGGGGTATTGGACATTGTTTTACCGCTGACACCGATGCCTAGGGGCAAGTCTGTCATTGGTTCTTCGTTGGACTGCACGTCAATTTTTTCCAGACGCGTGGCTTCTTCGGCATAGATTGCCTTACCTGCAAACCCGGCCAGAAGAGAAACCATGAAACCCGCCACCAGTCGATACCGATAGTGCTCTGTCTGTCCCTGTAACATTTAGTCTCACCGTTGATGTTGTTTCATCGATTAATGAGACAGTTATAGGCGGGGACGTTAACAATCTTTGTATCAATATGTAACCCGGCAGACTTTCGATCGATTGGTTTGCCATTTCAGTACAATGTGATAGTTTGGGTTCTTCTGCAATATTCACTCTTTCCACATGCGCGCAATCTTTACTTTCTGTTCTCTTATACCGTTGTGCTTTGCTGGTGGCTGGTTGATCGGTAAAGCAGATTTAACCGGTATAAAAAAGGCGATTACCGACTCCTACCTGAATCGATACAACGCCGCCTCTGGCACCGGTGCCGACGAGGTTATCTATTTTGTCGTAAGTGAAGATCAAGCAGAGTTAAACACGATTGCTCATTCTAACGACAGCATCAGGCTTGTCGAAAGTAGCGGCTATCCGCGTCTGTTCAACGTTTATATAAATTACGCAGATCGACTTCAGACGTTAAAAGCGCTCCGATCACTTGGAACGGTCTCGGCAGTGTTCACTGTTCCGCTTATCTGCCACTAACACTTGTTACCGGGACGTTCTGGTCGCAGGCTGCCCATCGCCACAGCACGGCCAAGGCCTCACAACGCTACCAAGTTTTCCAGCTACTGATTGTCATCACCATCGTAGACTGGCACAGCCTCAACCGGTGGCAGAGGCACAGACTTTCCATTCTCGTCTACAGAGACAAAGGTAAAAGTTGCCTGTGTCACTTTTTCACGTGAACCAATCTGACCCCGCCTGACCCACGCCTCAATCAGAATATCTATTGAAGTGCGGCCCGTGCGCGTGACCGATGTATAGACCGCCAGAATATCACCGACCCGCACCGGCTTGATAAAGTTCATACCATCAATGGCAACGGTCACAACACGTCCCTGCGCTCTCTGACTTGCCGCGATGCCACCGGCTATATCCATCTGCGACAAAACCCAACCGCCGAATATATCGCCCGCCGGATTCGTATCAGCCGGCATTGCCACAGTACGCGTGGTAGCCATCCGCCGTGCAGCCGGACCGCTGTCAGATTCAGTGTTCATAGGATTCTCTTAAGGGTTGGGATAACTATTGATGATCAGGCATTGTCCAAACGAATTGCAACGAATTTATTGCAGCGGCTCAGACCACAAGCACCCATAAGCGCACTAAAGCCGCCATCTATTTATTCATCATTTGTTGCGCATACTATTAGTCGTTAGACTCTGCCTTCTATAAAAGCATCGTTGCAACCGGAAAATATTTCATGACATTGGCTTCTCGTTCCTGGGTACCTGCTCACAGTGAAACACTGGTTCAACGCATTGCCAAACGCACTGGCAATCAGAACAGTACCGATATCGCACGTACGATCGCTAATCTGGCGCAGAAAAATAATCAGATCCACAACGAGGACTGTTTTAACCTTAACCCGGCCACCAATGTGATGAACCCCAACGCAGAGGCATTGCTGTCTTCGGGTATCGGATCCCGACCGTCTCTCGGATATCCGGGTGATAAGTACGAAATGGGTCTTGAGGCCATCGAAGAAATCGAAGTAATCACCGCTGCTTTGTGTGCCGAAGTGTTTAATGCTGAATACGCCGAAATTAGAGTTCCTTCCGGTGCGATCGCCAACCTTTACGGATTCATGGCAACCTGCAAACCGGGTGACACCATCATCGCGCCACCCGCATCAATCGGCGGGCACGTGACACACCATATCGCCGGGTGTGCCGGGCTTTACGGGCTAAAAACGGTTGATGCTCCGGTGAATCCAGACGGCTATACCATTGATGTAGACTCCCTGCGTGATCTCGCCATGCAGGTAAAACCAAAACTCATCACCGTCGGCAGTAGCCTGAATCTGTTCGAACACCCCGTCAGTGAAGTGCGTGCGATCGCCGACAGTATAGGCGCTAAGTTGTTGTTCGATGCTGCTCACCAATGCGGAGTCATCGCCGGCAAGGCATGGAAAAATCCATTGCAGGAGGGCGCGCACCTGATGACCATGAGCACTTATAAAAGCCTGGGCGGGCCAGCTGGCGGATTGATCGTGTCAAACGACGCCGAGATCGCAGAGCGTCTCGACAGTATTGCCTTTCCCGGCCTGACCGCCAATTTTGACGCCGCCAAATCTGCCGCGCTGGGCATCACGATGCTTGATTGGCGTCAACACGGCACCGCTTACGCACAGGAAATGATCAATGTATCGCAGGCTCTGGCACAGGCGCTGGATAACGAAGGACTACCTGTGTACGCCAGGGCACAAGGCTTTACGCGCTCACACCAGTTTGCAATTGATGCAAGCCCGTTCGGTGGAGGACAAGCCGCCTCTAAACATCTGCACAAGGCCGGGTTTCTGGCATGCGGCATCGGCCTGCCTATGCCAGAGATCGACGGCGATATGAATGGCTTGCGTATTGGTACTCCAGAACTTGTACGGTGGGGCATCACCCCTGACGATACTCCGACAATCGCCAAACTGATCGCAAACGCACTAAAGTCGGACCAGCCTGAAAAGATAGCGCCACAGACCCGCGAGCTACGCGGTAACTTTAGCCAGTTACACTACATCAACTGAACTCTCACCCCGGCAGACCGAGGGTTCTATCAGAAGTCGGCGGGTTATTAACAATCAATTCGACACGGTAAGGCGGCAGACTCCATCCTCCCGGGCATCGTGGTATGCAACCACGATCGACCGTGACGCACGTACGACGGTTGTCGCTTCGATCCGTATCGCCAATACCGTCCAAACAACACATTAATAACGAATCGGTCGATTCTGGTGTCTCGGCAACTTGCGGGTCATCAGCCCTGCCAATCAGCACAGCAGCCTCATGCAGTACACCTTCCCTACCGCCATTCCGATTGGCGCGAATCTGGCAACAGATCAGGATTAACAATTACACACGCGGGCACGCTTGAGCCGTCAACAGACGGTATACCCGCCTGGCCCAACTGCAGAGCCAGACGCAACGTTTGCGTCGGCATGCAAGTGGTATCAGCTAGATTCCGATCAAAGATTCACGGTAACAATGAAAACAGCAGATATAAGAACTCTTTCGAGACTTGCAGCTATCGGAGTGTCCGGCGTACTAGGTCTGATGGCTTGCAGTAGCGACGATGCCACCGATCTGCCCGCAAACGTCGATCCGGCCCTCATTGAATACATCAATGAACCTTACCAGCCGTTTGAACCTGAACTGGGCGCAGCCGTTCCACAGACGTCTGCCAAAACACTTAAATCTGCGTCACTCCCCTATCCACCTTTCAATCCTCATGACATTAAAACTGTCGGGCCGGAAGGCTGGGGTGATCGCGAACAACTGCATGACACCGGCATTGGCGGTGTGAAATTCAACCTGATCTGGTCGCAGTGGCAACCGGATCCTAATCTGGACCCGGATGACCCGAATACGTTTAGCTACGACGGCCAGGTGTGGCGGGTGTCAACTTCCCGGGAAAAACAGATTCGCTGGTATTCCGAGCGCGGAATAAAAGTGACCGCCGTCATTTACGGGACTCCGGAATGGGCACGGCCAAACAACACCGCAAAAATCGGCACTGTTCCACTGGTTGACGAAAAATTTATAGCACCTGATAACCCGGAGGACTTTGCACGATTTGCAGGGATGCTGGCAAGGCGATTCAATGGTGCCAACGGCAACGGGCGTATCGTAAACTTTGTTGTTCAAAACGAAGTTAACGCACTTGACTGGTACAACCCCGGTTGCGGGGCGGCATCGGCTCCGTGTGTCATACAGGACCGTATAGATTCCTACGCCAACCTGTTTAATCTAACTTACGATCGCATTGTCGCTGAACAAGAACATGCACGTGTCATGTTTTCATTTGATCACCACTTTGGTCTCGCCTACGAGACCAACCCGCGTTTCTCGTCGGCGAAGCACTTTATTGAAACTCTTGATCCGATGGTTGGTAATCGTCAGTGGCGACTGGCCTTTCACAGCTACCCGCCAGATCTTTTCCGACCGGAATTCGGCCCCTACGACTACCCTAAAATCACCTTTGGCAACCTTGGCATTCTGGCAAGCTACCTGCGCCAGACCTTCCCGAACAAGCCTTATACCTGGGACATCCATCTGACAGAGAACGGCATAAACTCGAGCCCACCATCGTCAGAGAAGCTGATGGATCAGCAATTGAAGGTCGCGACCCGTAACATTCTGGGCACACCGGGTATTGAGACATTTTATTATCACCGGCTGGAAGATCATAGCCAGGAAGGTACCTTTACTCCCGGGTTATTTACCGCGGACGATGATGCCAAACGAGCATGGACCACCTGGTCAAGCAACAATTTATACAACGATAACCCTCCACAGCTGGCAGATGGCTATGAGCTGTTGCCCTATGTGAGACTGGAACGATCCGCTCATCCACAAAAGGGACATTGGGCATCAACACGGCAGGCACCTGACGGTTATAAAGCTGAAGCTTCCTACCTGTTACTTCGTGAGCCGGCCAACAACACCACTCTGCTCTACGAGTGCCATGACAACAGCATTAAAGCAACGTTTATCAGTGCTGAAATTGCCTGTGAGGGTCACGACAACTACGGGCCGGTTGGCTACATCTTTAAAGCGGACAACGCCAACGGTACCCGGAATCCACTGTATAGCCTAAGGATTGGTAGCGCTGACTATCTGATCAGCAACAACCCGAACGAAGCTGGCGGTTCTTCAACGCTTCTGGGGTATGTCGACGCGAGTAAATCCAGAAAGCAGGCACTGCCGGTCAGAGATCTGGCGTACTTCAATACCGACGGCGGAACAATTACGCCGGTACCATCGAACACGAACAATACAAACAACACTCCAAGCGGACCGGTGACCAGTGCTCTGAGCACATGCGTAAGTGACAGTCAGCCTGCCTGCTCGTACTTACAGTTCAGCACCCAGAGCGGCCAGGACGATACACTAAGCTGCACCACGCGTCCGAAAGAAAATATTTCAATCACTCTGAGCTATGGCGACAACGCTAACTCAACAGCCGAGAACCTCACCAACGAAGGATCGAGACAACCCGACACGTATGACATTCCGCTGAACATCCCCGACAGTGCCACCTGGGCATCGGTGAGTGTGAGTAGCGATACCAACTTTATTCCACAGTGTTCGGTGATCTCTGATGGCGGACTGCAGTTTGGCGCCGCGCAGGAAAATATCGTTAACCTGCTTTACAACGGTAATTTCGAAGCTGAAATTACGGATTGGCGTTTCTGTACTGACGACAGCGCCGACCTTGTTAGCTCAGACGCACAAAACGGTGACCGGGCGATTGAAATAAGCAATGGCAACTGCGTGTTTCAGGAAGTTGAAATCTCCGCAGGTGACTCATACACAATGACCTGTCAGGCACACAACAACGATGGCGCAAGCAGTCCGGCTACCATCAGATTTGCGATGGCCAACAGCAGCTACCAAACGCTGCGTGACAACATCCAGAACGTAACAGACGACAACTACCAATCGTACACAGCGTCTCTTACTGCACCGGATCACGCGAGCTACGCCGTTGTTACCATACAAACTGCAGGGTCGGCCACGGTCGACAATTGCTCAATCACTCAAGACGGCGAAAGTCAGTAAATGCAATTAGCATTCGAGCCACCAATCGTTAACTGATGAGCCTTGAGAACTTAATAAACTACGGCGTTAAATCGATCAACGATTCGGCACCCTGCCCGGTGCAGAACACCATCGTGATCGTGGGCGTTGCTCGAGGTGGCACTTCAATGGTAGCGGGTACCCTGCACAATCTGGGTGTCCACATGCATAAGGCCAAAGAGCCGGTTTATGAAGACGTCCATATAGCATCTGCGTTTGAAGATAAAACAGCGGCCGAGCTCAAGTCGATGATTGAGACCTGTAATCAGTTTGATCAGTGGGCATGGAAAAGACCAAAAGTGATCGACTACCTGGATGTGGCCGAAAAAGAATTGCGCAACCCCAGATTCATTTTTGTATTTCGAGACATCTTTGCCATCGCAAACCGCAGTGAAATTTCCATGGGTGCTGACGTACTACCGCTCATGCAAAAAGCACTGGAGCAATACAGTACAGCGCTTGCGTTCATGCAAAAAACAGCATCCCCGTGCCTGATGTGTTCAAGCGAAAAGATGACTCGATACCCGCAGAAAATTATTCAGGCTATTGCAGAATTCTCCGGGCTCGAGCCCGACGCCGACTCACTAAACGCCGCCATTGATTCGGTGAATCCTGAATCCAGCCGATACCTGAAAGCCTCGCGAGTCAATCGTACTCACGGGCAAATCGGACTGGTGACAGAAAACACGATAAAGGGCTGGGCTGCGTGGTGGTCTAAAGACGAGCCGGCAGAGGTAGAAATCTATCTGGACAATCAGCTTTACAAAACAGTCTGTGCCAACGAAGACCGACCGCACCTTGCAAAAAAAAATCGCACCCGAAAAGGCTTTTGTGGTTTTAGTGTTGACCTTCCAGAAACAACGTTACTTGAAGGCACTATTATTCGGGCAAAGATAAAATCAGATATTACTGATCTGGAATATAGTCCGTGGGAGTATTCGGCCGAATCTGAAGCGAGTTAGACTGGCCTTTACAACACCCCCTTCTGTGCAAAATATAGAAAAGCAGTAATGGTGACTATCGACAGAAACGTCGACACCACAACTGCACTTGAAGCACGCTCTTCCCACACTCCATACTGCTGAGCAATCACAAACACATTAGTGGCCGCAGGCATGGCAGCCATCAGCACAGCGGTGTGTAGCCACACGGTGTCAAGCCCCGTCATTGACGCCAGCAGCAAGTACATGAGTGCCGGGTGAACCAGCAATTTTATCGGAACCAGGTAGATTAGTTCTTGTGGCACCCGTTTCAGCGGGCGCAGCGCTGAGGTTACCCCCATAGCAAATAAAGCACACGGTGCCGCGGCACTCGCCAGTAACACCAACAGACTATCGACCGATGCGGGCACTTCAAATCGAAACCACGCAGCGGTAATTCCCACCACAGTTGCCACAATAAATGGATGGGTCAAAATACGGTAGATGATGCTCGCGATCAATTGCAGTACAGACTGATGACTCTTCCCGCCCAATGCCATCAACAATGGCGCTAGCGTAAAGTGCATTGCGTTGTCCACACAAAATATCAGTGCTAACGGTACGACGGCTTCAGGCCCGAATGCGGCAAGAATCAATGGCGGCCCCAGGTACCCGAAATTACCATAGGCCCCCGCAAACCCCTGAATTGCAGCTACCTGCGCGCCTTCCCGCTTGATCAATCTGGCGATAAAAAAACACAGGCAGAAAACAATAAACGTGACAAATGTTGTGCGCAGCAAAAAGGCGCTGTTGCTAAATTGTTCCATTGGCGTTTTTGCCAACAACCGATAGAAAAGCGCTGGAAGCGATACATACACTATAAAAAAATTCAGCCACGCCAGACCATCGACCGGAATCTTCTTCATACGTCCGGCGACATAACCCAGGGCAATTATTGCAAACAGAGGAAAGACAAGGCTCGCAACCGATAACATGTAGTACGCACTCTCCGATGCTCGACAACGCACCGAACACACGACAATCAATAAATTAGTGAATTAGCATAGCGATTTTGCAGACTGCAAAATCATCCATAACACCCCAATCATAACCATAATACATACTTGCCCTGGATAATTCATAAAGCGACGGAGGATTATTGAGTAGATGCCTTTATGCCGAGTGATAAATCTTACTTCAGCGCTGAACTCATATTCGATGAGGGTCCCCAGTCGACATCAGACAACAATATCGCGTCACATTTCAGCTAATCCTGCCTGAGAAGTGCGGGGCTACATTTCCCTCACGATCCCATCACCGCTGAATACCGAACCTCATGAATAATTCAGGCCATGGGGAACTTAGAAATTTTTGTATCGTCGACCAGCCTCCATTAAGAAGATCGCCCCTTCACCTTGCCATAGACGTGGCCGTGGCCGTGGCCGGCTACTCATCTGCGCCCGACCCACTCCTAACACAAAATCCCCGATGGCGACGAAGCCCTGAAAATTCTGACATACTGTAGGTTCATAACATGCTGGACAAAAATGTGCCCGACCACCACGAACAACCATACCAACCGATCCAATGTAGTGCATACGATTACGTTGAAATCGCATGCCTCTATCGGTACAGAGTCGAACTGGCATTGCAAGATGGCTCTTGCTTAACTGGAATTGCAACTTCAACCAAAACCATAAAAAACGATGGTGAGTACCTGGTACTTAATGCAGACAGTGAATTGCTTGTTCGACTTGATACGATACTAAGCATCACAACTCTAGACGAAAACGCAGAATTCCAGACTGCCACACTGAACTCTGGCAACTCACTGTAGAGTATTTTTTTGCGATACTGTATCAGAATAGATCCCATCTTTTACGCGGAGCGGCAAGCTTAATCGGTAACAAAATGACAGCAATAAAACAGGGAATTTACCTGCACTATAAAGGCAACCTCTATGTGGTATTAACCACAGCAACTCATACTGAAAGCGGAGAAACGCTGGTGGTGTATCACAGCAAGTCAAACAAACAAGAGATTTGGGCACGTCCCGCATCGATGTTTTGCGACTACGTGACACTGCATCAGCGGGAGGTTCCAAGATTCAGATTTATTAGAAGAACACCGTAACGCGACACCGCCATGCTACTGCGACAGCTTCCCTGCTTAAGAGTTCAACAGACGCTGAATCATAGCGTTAACAATCATGCCTGAAGCGCCAACAATTCCCGTCATTTATTCTTAAACCAAACTTAATACCGTACTTTCTCCAGGTAACACGCCAACAACCATAAACTCCTTGTATAAGCAGTTATTGGTCAATATGCTGTTGCAACGCAGCTTCTGCGTTAAAAGGAAAACTTGAGATACACGCGCCTCAACTTTCTTTGCAGTCAATTCTTGAGAAGGGTGATGAAACAAGAACTATTAAACTCACATAGACGCTTCTACGATAAGACACTTGGTAAACTTGAACAGCAATATAAAAACTCTGACGACACCTGCTTTATTCTGGTGCAGCATGCGTTCTCACCAAGCTTGCAGTTCTTCGATTGCATCAAACATAAAATCGCAGCAATAATCCCGAAGGGAAGCAGCGCGAGCAGCAACCCGGATGTTGTTACTGAACTGCAAAACCAATTCCCCGGCAAAGTACACAACAATATTTCCAGAGCCACTTTACTGGATACTGAATACACTATTAGCTACCTACGAAAAGTTACTCAGGGCAAACCCTTTGTGATTCTTGAATACGGTGGTTATTTCGCAGCTTCTGCACAAGCTATATCTACAGACCCACACCTGTCAGGCAACTTAAAAGGGTTTGTAGAAGGCACAGAAAACGGTATCAAGGGATCGGATGACGGCAACACCACCGGCTACAATGAAGTGGCCCATTTATTAGGACACCCGGTCGTTTCCAAGTCTCGATCTAAAATCAAAACGATTATGGATATCGAGATCGGCCCGGCGATTGTTCATGCTACCAACGAAATATTCAGACGCAATATAGGCTGCACATTAAAACACTGGCGTGGCCAGATCGGAATTATCGGCGTGGGTGCAATCGGATACGGCATTCTTGAATGCCTGAGCAAGGATTCGATTAGCCCCCTTGTCTTTGATACTGACCTTGCAGTAATGGCAACTCTGGCAAATCACCACAACCATGTAGTAACGCAACACACTATTCTTGAAGCAAGCGATATAATTTTTCTAAACACCGGCAGCTGCTTTATATCCGATGCCCCCTCACTGCTGAGAAAAATAAAGGACAACGCTATTCTTGTTCTATGTACCTCGGGTGATGTGGAAGCAGGCATACCTCAGCTAGTCGACGAAGGCTACATTTCACTACTGCCCCGTGAAAGCACAACGGAGGTGGCTACTTACAAGACAGTTCATGGCAAAAGGCTGAGACTGGTATTGGGGCTGGATGGTATCGGCCAGGCGCCCAACATGTCATTAAAAGACGGCTCAGCATCACCGGTAAATTTAATGTCTGATATGGAGTTTTGCGGTATCGGAAATTACCTGGCCAGCTCAGCGTGTGACCTGCAGCCCGGAAAGATCCATTCACCACCAGCGCTTGTAGAAGACTTGATCCTGCAAGAGTGGCTACGCGAATTTCACCCACACAGCATTCCTGCAGATCACCCCGGACAACGTGCCAACGCAATTTCACACATTGCTCTGGATCCCCCGCAAACAGATGCTCCCCCGCTTGCCACCCCGACCTTCTAAAGCTGTTCAGTTCAATCGCAACAATTTCGTTAGAACTCCGTGATCGCTGAGTGAATATCGCCTGCCACACTCCTCAGGGTGTTAGACACACAAGTTCATTCACAACACTGGAGCACAGAATTGAAACAACAGTTTATTCACATGGCATTGGCCACCACCTTACTTTTCGCTGCACAAGGCGTACAGGCATCTGACTCACGTTTTCCGTATTGTGAATCACCCCACAGCGACTCAGACGGCGACGGTTATGGCTGGGAGAACGGTGCCACCTGCTTGGTAAGTACCGGCTCTGGCTACACGGTTACTGTTCGCAATCTGACCTATAGCCAGGTTCTGTCACCCGTGCTAGCAGCGACACACAGCAACAGTGTCGCACTACTGCAAGCGGGTTCTCCTGCCGGAGCAGGCCTGACTGCAATTGCTGAAGGCGGCGATACTTCTGTGCTCGAAGCTGAATTGCAAGGCCTATCAGCGGTTGCAGGCTTTGCCACCAGCGGCGGCCCGGTACCACCAGCCAGCGAAGTCACTTTTGAAGTCGACGGGTCAGCCGGTTATATCAGTGTCGTTTCCATGCTGGTAAACACCAACGATGCGTTGATGGTCGTAAACGCTGCGGCCCTTCCTCAGACATCCGGAGAAACCATTAAATTGTACGCCAGGTCATATGATGCTGGAACTGAAACCAACGACGAAATGTGCAGCAACATTCCGGGCCCTGCCTGCGGCGGCAGCGGCGCTTCACCTGACGACGATGGCGAAGGATTCGTCCATATTCATCGCGGCTTGCAAGGTGTCGGTGATCTGGACTCAGCAACTCAGGCATGGACTGATCCAGTGGCCGTGGTAACTATTCAACGCAACTGATCACAATCGCCCTAATCACGGAGACCCGCACAACGGGTCTCCGCGGTTTTGCCTACAATTTAATTTTCTGCTGATCTTTAAACTCAACATTTGCGACGCCAGATTCCATGACGGAGTGGTACTGGCAATTTCACAACTCAACGTAGCAATCGTCGAGTTGAGCTCATGATCGGGCTATACTGCACCCTGACTATCGGCCAGTCGCTACGCCACTAATCAAGGCAGTAAGGCGACTGTTCAACTGTTTCAACTGCCCTGATGGAGAGTAAAATGACAACTAACACCGAAACCGCGATCCTCGCTGGCGGATGTTTCTGGGGAATGCAGGATCTGATTCGCCGGCAGCCAGGTATAGTCTCTACACGGGTTGGCTACACCGGCGGGGATGTACCGAACGCGACTTACAGAAATCACGGCACCCATGCGGAAGGAATCGAAATAGTTTTTGATCCCGCAGCAACGAATTATCGAACAATACTGGAGTTTTTCTTCCAGATTCACGACCCGACTACCGCCATGCGTCAAGGCAACGATACCGGTCCATCCTATCGATCTGCGATCTACTATGCATCAGACGCTCAAAAGGCCACCGCTGAAGACACTATCGCCGACGTTAACGCATCTGGTCTGTGGCCAGCTGCCGTAGTCACTGAACTCGAGCCAGCGCGTGATTTCTGGGAAGCCGAGCCGGAACATCAGGATTACCTGGAGAAATTCCCGAACGGCTACACCTGCCACTTTATCCGTCCGGGCTGGGTCCTACCCAAGCGCGCTGCGACCGCATAAGCAGGGCACCACACTGCGGTGAACTTCAGATCACCGCTTCCTGCCGCGCATTGACTGAATTTACCAGTCGCGACCGCGCTATTAGTTGACCTCTAATATCAGATCGAACACACTTGCACGCACCCTAAATGTGAGAGTGTTCTGTGCTATACGAATCACCGCAATCGACTTCCGACGCTGTCGAGCTACTGTCAAAATCTAAAGGAAAGGTGCATATTCTGGCCGGCGGATCTGACCTTTTAGTTCGCATGAAAGGCGGCTTCATCGCCCCTGATGTCATCGTCGACATCAAACGCATCAAATCAATGAATCAGATTAAAAAAACCGCAGACGGTTTTTTAATCGGCGCTGCTGTCTCCTGCGCAAAACTGGGTGAGCACGCCGTTGTGCGAAAAGCGTGGCCCGGCGTTGTTGAAGCAGCCAATTTGATCGGATCAGATCAGATACAGGGTCGCTGCACGATTGCGGGCAACATGTGTAATGCATCCCCGGCGGCAGACAGTGTCCCCGCCCTGATCGCAGCTGATGCAATCGCCATTGTCCAGGGCCCGAAGGGTGAACGGATGGTCGCTGTCGAAAAGATCGCCAAGTCCCCCGGTGTTACCTCTCTGAAAAAAGGCGAGGTGGTTGAAGCAATACTACTTCCACCTAAAAATAAAAAATCAGGTGATGCCTATTTGCGCTTCACACCTCGCACGGAAATGGATATCGCTGTTGTCAGTGCTGCAGTCAATTTAACGATCGGCGCTAAGGGTGTCATCACCGATGCGCGCGTCGCGTTGGGTGCTGTGGCTGCTAAGGCCTTGCTGGTAAAACCTGCTGCGAAAGCAATCATTGGCACTACTCTGGATGATGAAGCACTGTCCAAACTTGCTGCCGCCTGCGCTGCAGCATGCAACCCCATTGATGACAAACGTGGCACGATTCACTTCAGAACAAAAGTAGCGCAAGTGCTTGGTAAACGCGCTGCAAAGATTGCGTACCAACGCGCCGGAGGCAAATAATGTCAGTGCTGGTTAAATCCACCATCAATGGTGACGACGTCGAATTTTCCTGCGAAGTAGACGAAACCTTAATGGACGCACTGCGCAATCGCGTCGGTCTGAAAGGTGTTAAGGAAGGTTGCGGCACCGGCGATTGCGGGGCATGCAGCATCCGCCTTGATGGCCAACTTGTGTGCTCTTGCCTGGTGCTGGGCGCAGAGGCTGAAGGCCGCACCGTCGATACCGTTGAAGGCATGAGCAACGGCGCAGAGCTCCATGTATTGCAAACCAAGTTTCTTGAACACGCTGCTCTTCAGTGCGGGATATGTACCCCCGGGTTCCTGATCGCTGCACAAACCCTTCTTGAAAAGAACCCCGACCCGACGGAAGAAGAAATTCGCTACGGTCTCGCCGGCAACCTTTGCCGTTGCACTGGCTACGACAAAATTGTTCGCGCTGTACAAGATGCCGCGACAGTAATGAAAAAGAAAGGGCGTAAATCATGAACAAAGAAACCAAGTTTGCCGCACGCGAATTCAAATCCGTTGGCACGCGCCCGGTTCGACCAGATGGTATCGACAAAGTCACTGGCCGTGCACGCTACGGCGCCGACTATGATATGCCGGGCCAATTGGTCGGTCTGGTGCTGCGAAGCCCGCACCCACACGCAACAATTAAAAAGATAGATATATCAGCAGCAGAAAAACTACCGGGTGTAAAAGCAGTAGTTACCTCAAAAGATCTGCCGGACCTCACTGACGGTGATGAAGATCTAATGGCCATTCTGGAAAACAGCATGGCGCGCAAAAAAGCCTACTACGACGGACACGCAGTGGCCGCCGTCGCCGCGGTTGATGCCACCACCGCAAAGGCTGCGCTCGCACTGATTAAGGTCGACTATAAGCTGCACAAGCACGTCACAGACGTCGACAAAGCCGTCGACCCAAAAGCACCTGTAATCCACAAAGACTGCTTCACTAAAGGTGTCAAACCGACACCTGAAAAAGCATCCAACATTGCAGCGGTAAGTGAGTTTGGTCATGGCAACGTTAAAAAGGGCTTCAAAGAAGCTGACTTTATCGTTGAACGGAATTTCCGTACCGAACAAACCCACCAGGGATACATCGAACCACACGCTTGTGTCGCAAGCGTCAGCCCGGACGGCACAGGCGAACTCTGGGTATGCACACAAGGCCACTTTGTATTTAGACAACAATGCGCTCAACTGCTGGGCATGGACATGGCAAAGCTACGTGTCACCTCCTCCGAGATCGGTGGTGGCTTCGGTGGTAAAACACACCTGTGGCTTGAGCCGGTTGCACTGGCACTTTCCCGCAAGGCAAACCTGCCGGTAAAACTGGTGATGACTCGCGAAGAAGTCTTTCGTGCATCAGGCCCGACCAGCGCCACCTCTATCGATGTAAAAATCGGCATTAAGAAGGACGGCACTATCACCGCAGGTGAAGCAACACTGCGCTACACCAATGGCCCGTGGGTCAGCAGCTGGGCAATGCTCGGCGCCATGACTGCTTTCGCTTGTTACAACATGCAGAATGTAAAAACGACAGGGCTGGAAGTTCTGGTTAATCGCCCGAAAACGACAGCGTACCGCGCACCGTCTGCGCCCATGGCAGCGTTTGCCGTGGAAAGCGTGATCGACGAACTGGCCGCCAAAATCGATAAAGACCCGGTCGCCGTTCGCATTCAAAACGCAGCACAGGAAGGCACTCAGTCATCCTACGGTCCGGTATACGGACCTATAGGCATCGGCCCCACACTGGAAGCCGCTGCCAGCCACCCGCATATGTCTGCACCGCTGGGCAAGAATCAGGGACGCGGCATGGCCTGCGGGTTCTGGTTTAACTTTGGCGGGCAGTCGTGCACACATATCAATATCGACATCGACGGAACCGTGACACTGACCGTCGGTACTATTGATGTCGGTGGTGCACGCGCATCATTGTCACTGGTCGTTGCTGAAGAATTAGGTATAGATTATCAGCAAGTCAAAACGGTTATCGGTGATACCGGTAACCTTGGCTACAACGAAATGACTGATGGCAGCCGCGGCACTTTTGCAAGCTCTATGTCAGCCATTATGTCTGCACGCAAAGCAATAGACGAAATGAAACAACGCGCTGCCATGATGTGGGACATTCCGGTAGAGCAAATCGAATGGGAAGACGGACACGCCGTTGCAGCCGTTAAAGGCAAGGGAAAGGGCAACCGCGCACCGCTGTCGATCGCAGACATTGCCGCTGGTGCAGGTAAAACAGGCGGCCCGATCGCAGGTCATACTGAGCTAAACGCCGATGGCGCCGGTGTATCATTTGCCACGCATATCTGCGATGTCGAAGTAGATCCCGAAACAGGTCAGACAAAAGTTGTTCGTTACACCGTTATTCAGGACGCAGGTAAGGCCGTTCATCCCACCTACGTTGAAGGACAGTTTCAGGGCGGTGCTACACAAGGCATTGGCTGGGCGCTGAACGAAGAATATGTGTACGGCGATGATGGCCGGTTGCAAAACCCGGGGTTTCTTGACTACCGGATTCCGGTTTGTTCAGACCTTCCAATGATTGATACTCAGATTCTTGAGATTCCAAACCCCAATCATCCGTATGGCATTCGGGGTGTTGGTGAAACGTCTATCGTGCCACCGTTGGCAGCCATCGGTAATGCTGTATCAAATGCATTCGGTGTACGCATGACTCATGTGCCAATGTCACCACCACGCATTCTGGATGCACTGGAAAAGGCCGAAATCACTACTGCCTGATCAGCATGGCCACCATACATCTTTGGGGAGCACTCCGCCCGGCCGTGGGCGGAGCTGCTACGATCGAATTAAATGCAGCCACCATTCGCGAGCTGTTTCAGTTGCTCGAAGAGCAATACCCAAAGACAATGCCGTTCATCGAAGAAGGAATTGCGGTGTCAATTGACGGCACAATCTACCAGGATAGCTGGAGTCATCCTCTGCCTGATGGCTCCGAAATTTATCTGCTTCCACGTATCGCCGGTGGTTAACCGGCAATACGGCCTCAGGCAGCTTTTTCAGCATAGTTAGTCATGTCGTGATCAAGTAACCGCACTACTCCTGAAAATCTCCACGCCCCCTCTTTACCGCACCTTCCAAGTGCGCGGCTGTTTATCAAACTTACCCGCGAGTGCCGTCACAAGCGACATCTGGCATCCGTAAAAAACTGACATACGCCACAGCCCCCAACTTCATAAAACCCCAAAACAACCGCTACCGACTAATGGTCACTTTTTTTAAGTCGAAGTAGCGAAATGGATTTATTCTCAGCCTTGCGCTATCTGTGCGGCAAAGAGCACAGATAATGAGCAGATTGAAAGCTGCCCCGTGGTGCCTGATGCTATTGATCGTGGCAACAGGATGTTCATCACGTGAAACTGAACAGGACACTACACTCAGCGCGACGGTTCCGGAATTCGCCATGGCGAATTCCGCTTGCGAGTATCAGGCGACCGGCACGGCAAACCCGCCCAGCAGTGGAACGCCTGTTCTAATCAGCCCCATCACCGGAACGGTGATTTCCGCAAACTTCTTCAATAGCGGTGCGATCACAAATCCAGACACCGAGTTTGTCGAAGTGTGTGTTATGCCTGCACAAACTAACGGACAGCAGACTGCAGAAATCACTACAGACATTGGTCTGGACGACAACACTCTGATCAAGGCGTACCCCGAGTTTATCGTTGGCACCAAGTTCGGCAATATC
Organism: Laminaria ephemera; assembly: GCA_036873875.1. Classification (NCBI taxonomy): domain Eukaryota; class Phaeophyceae; order Laminariales; family Laminariaceae; genus Laminaria; species Laminaria ephemera. The sequence goes on along the minus strand of JAYJMJ010297987.1, from coordinate 56,926 downwards.
TGGGAAACTTCATTTCGCTACTACAGCAATAACGGCTTAACACCGGCACAGCAGTGGCCTGTCACTTCAACTAATGGTTATGAGTTTGCTAATCAGGAATATGTGTCTTCATTAATTGGCTTACCGGCTTTTACCGATAGCGTTCCAGACATTTCCGTTACTCTTGATATGGATGAACAGAACGTTGTCGGCGCCAATAGAGATGTGATGCTGGAGTCGTGGTTTTACGATACATCAACCAATGCCGCGCTCATTGGTGACAATGTCAGCACCAATCAACCGATAAGTAACTCGCTAAATAATATCATTGGTATCGGGCACCCCGCTTACACTGATCTGAACAATACAATTCTTGAAATGATGGTTCACGTCGGCGCACTTAGCCCGTACGACATCAGCGGTTCAGCGCGCTCTCCCGGACAAAACCGGCTTACCGAGAACCTGAACGGACTGCCGGACAGCGACCTCGACTGCATTAATGATGCAGTGGATGTAGATATCACCGGCGGCCCGGATGCAGACGGCGACGGCATTGATGATACGAAACTGGCACCGGTTGTCATTGGCTCTTATGTGTATTCACTTTGGTACGGGACTACCGATCTTGCGCCGATTGTTATTTTCAGTCGCGAAACAAACAAAGACTGCGAATACAATATGGATCTGACAACAGAGGGTGAAATCACACTTGACTGGAATGAGTTCCTTGATTTTACACTGAACGATTTTGAACCTTTGCTTCAGGCGGCCAACGTCCCCTGGGTGACAGGTGCGAATAACCCCTTTCCAAAAATGCGTGCCAGCAGCGGTGCAATAGGTGGATTAGAATTTGGTATCGAGCCACAAACTAATGTTCCCGCTGACCTGCCCTACACGGCAATCATCAATAAGCTTGATATCGTAGTTGATGGTAACTCATTGGGCCTCGCACCTGCAGATGCTGAAGCTCCCATCGCTGACATCACCTATCCGGCAACCGCTGGTGAAATACTGCCAGGCAATTCAACACTGACAGGCTTTGCTACCGATGCTGGCGGATCCGGGATTAAGTTCGTCAGTCAGTTGATACGGAATATCGATACGGGTCAATACTATGATTTTGACTCAGGCGCGATGACTGACAGCTGGACACAGAAGCTGGCCAGCCTGCAAAACACAACAACAGAATATTCCGACTGGTCCATATCGGTTGATCTGCCCGACGGGAACTACCGACTCTATAGCATCGCCCAGGACAACGCCGGTAACGAACCGACCGCAAGCAATGGATTTCGACAATGGTCAACGCGTGAATTTGCAGTGGCCACCATTACCAGCGCACCTGAAACCGATATTACTTTTCCGGCTACAGATGGCGCTGCTGTATCGTCCACACCGCTGCTTACAGGCACCGCAACTGATTTGGATGCCTCCGGTTTCAGTTTCGTACGTATCCTGTTAATCAACCTGGATAGCGGTGAATTCTACGACGCTGCAAACAATACCTTTTCCGCCGGGTGGAAACAGAACTTTGCGACGTTATCGAATACGGATGACAGTTTTACACAGTGGCAATTGCCGGTGATTCTCACAGCAGGCAATTACCGACTGTATGCAATCGCAAGTGATGGAGAAGGTAACGAGAAAACAACAGCGTCGGGACTGCGGCAATGGACAATACGGGACTTCTACAGCCCACCACCCAACGAAAATCCTTCGACTGAAATTGAGTTTCCCGCCAACAGCGGCGATTCAATTCCATCACCATCTAACCTCTCTGGAACAAGTGTCGATCTTGAAGGGTCAGGCATTCTGTTTGTGCGCACGGTAATAATTAATCTGGCGACCGGCCAGTACTACGATGCTGCCACGCAAACATTTTCGCCCGGTTGGAAACAGAATATTGCCACGGTAGTCAGCTCCACTCCAACCTCTGCAGACTGGCAACTACCGGTTACTCTTCCGGTCGGCAGCTACAGGATTCTGGCAATTGCTCGCAGTAACAACGGCAGCGAACCGTTATTGACTAATGGTGCACGGGCATGGGAAAGCAAAAATTTCTCTGTGCAAGCACAGCCTTGAACACACCACGTTAACGGGCGACTCCCGCTCAGGCAAATGTTGCCCTGCATAGATCTGCTTAACTTGCAAAAAAGGCATGATGTACCTGTCAATTAATTCTGTGCAACCGCAGATTAACTATTAACAATCTAGCCCCACCGCCGAACTATTTTACCCCTGACCTCTCTTATCTTGCGGTAGTATATGGATAGTATCTACTGTCCGTCACAAATCCGATTCCACTTATCCCAAGAGTGATCAACCTATGGCAAGAAAGACACCTCAAAAAGCTTCCGGCAATCGATTGCGCGTTAAAACAGCAGACCTGCGTTGGGTCTGTGACCCGAAGTTAATTCCAGCCAAACTCAGTACCGACCTTACCCCGATCGATGGTCTACTGGGCCAGGAGCGAGCCCTGGAAGCGGTGTCGTTTGGATTAGATATTCCGTCCGCCGGTTATAATATATTTGTTCACGGTGATCCCGGATCGGGCAAACACAACGCCATTCTTTCTTTCGTAAAGCAACGTGCGCTGGATGACGAGCGCGCATCAGACTGGCTGTACGTGCAAAACTTCGACACAGAGCACAAGCCTGTTGCACTGCGTTTGCCGGCGGGTCAAGGACCGACGTTCAAGGCCGAGCTGGACACAGCCCTCAACGCAATCGCCGAAGGCTTGCCGTCCCTGCTTGACGGTGATGACACCAAGGCCCGCAAAAAAGCCATTGAAACAGAATTCCGCTCGGCCCATGAAGCCGGCTTCAAACTGCTGAGCGACGTTGCCGAAAAGCAGGGCTTAGGCATAGCACAATCGGCGCAGGGCTTTTCTGTTGTTCCAATGAAAGAGGGTACAGCGCTTAGCCAGGAAGAGTTCGACAAGCTACCAAAGAAAGCCAAAGAGGCTTTGCAGGAATCTATGCGTGGCGTGCAGGACAAACTTGCCGAATTTATGAGTGAGGCATTGCCCGAACTGGACAAGGCCAGACAAGACCAGCTTAAGGCACTGCACGACGAAGTCACTCAGTCCATGGTTTCGCAGCATTTAAAGCCACTGATAAAACAGTATGGCAACGACGATACGATTAACAAACACCTGCACGCATTGGCCGAAGACCTTGCAGAACACACACCTTTGTTAGCACAGCTGGCGGCTGGAACGCTGAATCAGGAAGAAGGTGGCTCACAGTATTCGCAGGGCCCCGAAGCAGTCAAAGGCGCGATGAAACGCTATGGCGCTAATTTATTAGTCTCTCAAGACGATGACTGCTGCGGCGCACCGGTAGTGTATGAAGACTGGCCCGGTGTCGGAAGAATGGTTGGGCGCATTGAACACATCTCTCGAATGGGTGCACTGGAAACCAATTTTAATCTAATCAAATCCGGCGCGCTTCACCGTGCTAACGGCGGATACCTCCTACTTGATGCGCGACGTGTTTTGTCAGCACCGGGCTCGTGGGAAACATTAAAGCGTGCCTTGCGAACCGGTGAAATTTCAATAGATTCACCGTACTCAAGCCACACCGCACTCACAACAGTAACGCTTGAACCGGCCACCATACCGCTGAAAGTTAAAGTGATCATCTTTGGCAGCCGGTCTGTCTACTACCGACTTGCCGCGATGGACGCTGACTTCACTGAATTGTTTAAAGTCGCGGCGGACTTCGACGACCGCATAGAACGCAAGGAAACCAATATTGCGAACTTTGCGCGGCTACTGGCGGGCATTGCCATAAAGGAAGCCTTGTTACCGCTTAATAAAAACGGTTTGGCAGCTGCCATTGAACACGCCGTTAGAATGACCAAAGATCAGGAACGGATTACCTTACGGGTCGGCCCACTTGCCGACCTGCTTCGCGAGGCAAACTATGTTGCCAGGCAGGCAAAGCGAAAAGCTATTGGCCGCGACGAAGTGCGAAGCGCTATCGAAAGACAGATTAATCGAGTCGATCGGGTTAAGCAGCGGTACCATGAACAAATACACAGGGAATCTGTATTAATCGACGTCACGGGCGAGAAAGTTGGCCAGATAAACGGCCTGGCCGTGATGACGATCGGTGGGTTTGCGTTTGGCAAGCCCAGTCGAATTACCGCCAGAACCCGCATGGGTGCCGGGCGTGTCATTGATATCGAACGCTCATCAGATCTAGGCGGCTCGATTCACTCAAAAGGCATGTTAATACTGTCGTCGTACTTAGCAAATCACTACGCGCGCGATGTTCCAGTGTCACTGTCCGCGTCTATTGCTTTTGAGCAATCTTATGGTGGTGTCGACGGTGACTCTGCTTCCTCCACTGAACTGTATGCACTCATGTCATCATTGAGCGGCGTGCCAATCAAACAAGGTCTGGCGGTTACCGGCTCAGTCAACCAGTACGGTGAAGTACAGGTGATCGGCGGGGCCAATGAAAAGGTAGAGGGATTCTACGACATCTGCTGTAACCGCCCCGGTGGTTTAACAGGTGATCAGGGAGTACTGGTACCGGCTGGCAACGTTAAGAATCTGATGTTGCGACCCGACGTCGTCGCCGCCTGCAAAGCCGGAGACTTTCATGTCTACAGTATCAGTCATATCGACGAAGGTATTGAAGTGCTCACCGGTGTTAAGGCGGGCCTTCGCAGCGATAAAACAAACCTCTTTCCGGAGAACTCAATCAATCGGCAGGTAGAAGACGCCTTAATTGGTTTTGCACAAATGCGCCGTGACTTTGGTCGTGGAAAAAGCGACCGAAATACTGGCGATAAAAAAGACGATGACTCTCCTGAAACAACCACTGATGAAGCCAAAACTGCTTCAAGTCAGTCGTCGAAAAAGAAAACAGTAAAAAAGAAAGCTGTTCGGAAAAAGAAGGCCACACGAAAAAAAGCACCTAAACGCAGTTAGTACAGAGGACGACGACCATTGGACACACACAGCTCAGCCTATGACTACATCATTGTGGGCGCTGGTTCTGCCGGGGCTGTGTTGGCCAATCGCTTATCGGAAAACCCGGATAACCGCGTGCTTTTGCTTGAAGCCGGGCCTCCAGACAGAAACCCCTGGATACATATCCCGATAGGTTACTATCGGAACGTCTATCACCCGAAACTCAGCTGGAACTATCAAACCGAACCTGAACAACGCACTGGTAATCGACGTATTGCGTGGCCCCGCGGCAGAACGTTAGGCGGTACAAGTGCAATCAACGGGCTGCTCTACGTTAGAGGACAATCAGACGATTTCCATCATTGGGAAAAGCTCGGTAATAAAAGCTGGAGCTGGGACAAGGTACTGCCCTACTTTAAAAAAGCTCAGGATCAGATTCGAGGTGCTAATGAATACCACGGCACCGGTGGGCCCCTTCAGGTCACCGATTGCATGCAAAGCGAGTTGGCAGACGCCTACATCAGTGCCTGTGAAGAATCACAAATCAGACGCAATGACGATTTCAACGGTGCAACACAAGAGGGCGCCGGATACTTTCAGTTAACGGTGACCCGAAAAGGACGCCGCGCAAGTACTGGAGCTTCTTATCTGAAACCCGTCAGGTCCAGAGCCAATCTAACCATTAGCACTGACTCGTTAGCTGAGAAAATTCTTTTCGAAGAAAAAAATGCCACAGGCATTCGCTATCAGAAACACGGGAAAACGCAGCAGGCTACCGCTAGAAAAGAAGTGATTATTTGTGGCGGTGCGGTTAATTCTCCACAGCTACTGCAACTATCCGGGGTGGGGCCAGCGGCGTTGCTTGAAAAACATAGCATCGATCTGGTACACGATCTCCCGGGAGTGGGTGAAAACCTACAAGACCACTTTCAGCTACGGGTGGTGTACGAATGCACCAAACCCATCACGTTTAACGATATCTCGCATAGCTTGATCAAAAAAACAAAGGCCGGAATACAATATCTGTTAACACGCAAAGGGCCACTCACCATTGGCGCAGGACAAGTCGGTGTATTCGCGCGTACACACCCGACTGTTACTTCGCCCGACGTACAATTCCATTTCATACCGTTTAGCGCAGCAGCCGCCGGTGAAGGCCTTCACAAATACTCCGGATTTACCGTTTCCGTGTGTCAGCTACGTCCGGAAAGCCGCGGTTCAATTAGAATCAAATCATCCGATCCGGCTGAGCACCCGCAGATCTTTCCAAATTATCTGGCTACCGAAAACGATGTCCGCACCATGCTTGAAGGCGTAAAGCTTGCCCGAAAAGTGGCTTCAGCCCCGGCGCTTGAACCTTACATCAAAATCGAAACAATACCAGGCGCTGATGTGACCACAGATCAGGAGCTCCGCGACCACATACATAATTTCGGTTACACGATCTACCATCCATCGGGTACCTGTAAAATGGGTAGCGATCCTATGGCAGTCGTTGATGAAAATCTGCGAGTGCACGGCGTTACCGGGCTACGTGTTGCCGATGCCTCTATTATGCCGACTGTCCTGTCGGGCAACACCAATGCAGGATGCATCATGATCGGGGAAAAACTGGCGGGCATTCTGTTAGCAGAACCTGCCGTATAAACCATACCGGACGCGGTGCGATCAAAAGCCCGAAGCGCAGTTACACAAATAATAATTATTCAGGTGGAAATTATGCAGGGATTTATTATTCAATCGATTATCGCATCGATCATACTGACCGTGCTAATCAATTTACTTCCACGACTTTTTCCAAAAGCCACTAAAAAAGTCGAGCAACAAATTCACGATAAAGTGACAGAATCTCTGGCAGAACATGAAGAGGGAAAAGCACCGAAAATAAAAGTGTTCTTCCCGTGGAAAACCATGTTAGCGATCTCTGTATTTTTGAGTATTCTTGCAAACGTTCTGCACGTATTTGTACGATAAGTGAAACCGGCTGGCGTCCATGCATTCGGCAGGATCTTACTGAGTTACTGAGTCACAGACACGGACGCCGTAATAAATTCAGATTGCAACTGACTGTATTCGACAACGCTCGGATACTGACTGAATTCAGTGACCACTTGCTGCGGCGCTCTGAATAAGATGCCTGCTTCCGCCTGCTCAAGCATAGTCGTATCATTGTATGAATCACCCGCTGCAATCACTCGATAACCAAGTCCCTGAAACGCTTTCACAGAACAACGCTTAGGATCTTTCTGACGCAACTTGTAGCCAGTTATCTTTCCGGTTGAATCAATCTCGAGCCGATGGCACAACAACGTCGGCCACCCAAGCTGTCGCATAAGAGGTTTTGAAAACTCGTAGAATGTATCGGATAAGATCACCAGCTGAAATCGCTCACGCAACCAATCGATAAACTCTACAGCTCCGGGCAATGGCTCCAGTGTGCCAATTACCTGCTGTAAGTCGTTGTACCCCAAATCATGCTTATGCAGTAATGCCAATCGCTGCTGCATCAGTTGATCGTAGTCCGGAATGTCCCGGGTGGTTGCTTTTAGATCTGCAATACCGGTTTTCTCTGCCAGACCAATCCAGATTTCCGGCACCAGTACTCCTTCAAGATCGAGACACGCAATTTCCATCAATTATCCAAAAAGCGATATTTTATAGCGTTGTCAGCTCAATGTCACAGTCATTCAAACCCTGTCCGGGAAATTTTCACGACAAATTGACCGCCAGACAGATCGCCAGGCATCTACTTCAACCCTGCACAGAGGACTGATCGTCAGAGTGATTAATGTCGCCTAGCACGTCGCGATGAAATTCAAGGTACCCATCAGAGGTCACTTTCAACTGTTCCTTGACCAGTTCATGGAACAGCGGCAGATTAAAAAATGGAACATTGGGGTAGGCATGATGCTCGGCATGATAGGGCATATTCCATGCGAATTGACGGACCAGTCGGTTGGTAAAAGTGGTACGGGTGTTTTCGAACATATTATCAACAAAAGCGCAACGACCGTGCTCAGCCATTAAATACAGGCGTAAAAAAGGCTGACCCGCCAGTAACGCCAATAACCAGGTGACTAATGCGAAGTAATGATCCGTCAGAATCAGCATAGCCACTATCAGGAAATAGACACACAGAATAATCTGACTTTCCCGGCGCACCAACACTCTGGCGGATTCAGGAACATACTCATCTGAACACTGCCCGGTCGCATTAATGATCAGTGTTTTTAAATGGCTAAACCAGATTGGCAAGCCACTGATGTGCCACGCGTATTGCGCCGGCGTTTTCGGCTTGGGACTCTGCAATTCAGGATCACGCCGCGGGTCTTGCGTGTAGCGATGATGTTCAAAATGAAAGTAACGAAACCAGTTGGGTGGCAGTAGCACTAAAAAACCGCATACCCAGGCAACAGCGATATTCAGGTGTTTCGATTTAAAAGGGGTCCGGTGGCAAGTCTCATGAAGTAAGGTAAATAGAAATATGATAAGCACCCCCAGCGGGAGCAACAAGAGCGGCCACCCGGGCACTTGCCATAGCACCATAGCCCACAAACACACAATCAGCCCGAAATGAATTGCCAGTGAAATAAGCCCCCGTCGGTCACTGCGCCCGGTGAGTTGTTTACGCTGCTCGGCTGTCAGAGATGAAAGTAACGTCTTATGGTGGCCAGCTACCTTCTCAGTCATTGCAACTCCGCTTTTTATCAACCTTGTGGCCGGGCATCAATCCGCCAACCCGGAGCCAATCTCGCGATAACTACTGGCAAAATACAAAAGCGGCGATTGATCAGTGGTGACATCCACCAGATCAATAGCACTAATTGCCCCGACCAGGATATTGTGATCACCTGCCGGGTAGTTGTGTTCAGCATCACATTGAAAACGCGCCAGACAACCGCCAAGCAATGGAACACCCTGCTTAGAATACTCAATGTCCATTCCTTCAAACTTATCGATTCCCGGCGTTGCGAATCTATTAGACAACCCCGCCTGCTCGCTACTCAGGATGTGAATTGCATAGTGTGGTGCGCTACAAAATGCCTCGTATTCCGGCGCGTGCTTACCGACACTCCAAAGCACCAGAGCCGGATCCAGAGACACAGAGTTAAAACTGCTGACCGTCATTCCAATCGGGGTTTCGCGGTGATGAGATGTCACAACGCACACCCCTGTCGCAAATTTTGCAAACGCCAGCCGGATGCTCTCGGTATCAGTTGTTGTCATGCAGTGTATCTTCAGGTGTGTACTTGTCGCCACTTTTCACGAGGCGACGGAATAAGTTTGCGAAATGGTGATGGCAATAATCTGATCTCTGACCACCTACCCTTCTCACAGCGGTTGTCCGTTTTTCACTGCCATGCGCAAGCGGCGAACCCCGCGAATAAATGGCGTTGATGGAACTGCTAACTTTATCACTTTCTGTGCAATTCAACCGACCAGAGACAACATTGTTATACTAAAACACTGACGAACCCGGAAATAATGCGATGCCCAGCCCCGCGAAGACACCATCCCCGCCCTACTATGCTGTTATTTTCACCTCTGTCCAGACCGATGAGGTCGAAGGCTACGACGAGACAGCCACCCGCATGGTCGAGCTTGCTCATGAGCAAGCAGGCTTTCTGGGTATAGAATCAGCGCGCAGTGATGTCGGTATAACGGTGTCCTACTGGCAGGATCTTGCTTCGATCAAAGCATGGAAACAAAACGCCGAACACCTTGAAGCACAACGAACTGGACATCAAAAATGGTATGAATCGTTCGTGCTGCGGATCGCGCTGGTTGAAAAGGAATACAGCAAGGGAATGTAAAAACGGCAGTAGACAATAACGGGGTGCTTTACCACTGCCTCACCTGGAAGGTTTTAATACCGCAGTCGCCTACCCTCTACACTTGAATTTTCCTGCCAATAATGTAACGCAGGGAAAAACCACCATCCAGACAATCGTTAGTTTTATCATTGACGGGTAGAAGGGTTCTACGATCTCATAATCGGTGAGCTTTGTGCCGGTCAGATAAGTCAGCGGGCCAGCAACACCCCCAGCCAGAATTGAGACCCATGGATGATCCTGAAACCAACTGGTGCTGTGATTTATGGTTGTCGCAAAAAGCGGCCACAGCATTAACAGCCACAGCGGAGGAAACACAGAACCCTGTGGTGACCTTAATACACCAAAACGAACCAACATAAATTCAACCACTATTCCGATCAGCCCAACCATGGCAATGAACCATAGCTCGCGAATACTCACGCTTAAAAGCTTCATATGTATCGCGATGGTAAGAGGGACAACGACAATTGCGACGGCACTCCCACCCAGAACACATAGCAGCCATACCGCGTTGAACGCTACAATATTAAAGATGTTCTTCTGTAATTTCGTCACGCTATAAGTTTCAAGTTGGTGAAAACAGGAAAACCGGCTTCAGTATTACGACAGGAGCTCGGGTGACTTCAGATCCCGTGTCCACTGTCAGTAAGTACGGTAGTCAGGTTTTGCAATCACCATCTGGACCGTATTGATTACCCGCTCCTGAAATCCGCCCTCGCAGTAACACAGATAGTAGCGCCACATGTTGATGAAGCGCTCATCGAAACCCAGCGCTCTTACGTTATCAAGTCTGGCTTCAAACGATTCCCTCCAAAGGCCGAGAGTCTTCGCATAGTCCTCTGATATGTCCGACACTGACATGATTCCCATATCAGTATCCTCGGCAATGTGTTTGGCAATGATACTCATTGAGGGTAGACAACCCCCGGGGAAAATATATCGCTGGATAAAATCGACAGAACGCCGCGCCTCATCATAGCGCTGATCAGCAATGGTTATTGCCTGTAATGCCATTAACCCGTTAGGTTTTAAAAGATCACTGCACTTGGAGAAGTAGTCAGAAAAATACTGGTGGCCGACCGCCTCAATCATTTCGATCGACACTAGCTTGTCGTACTTTCCTTCCATCTCACGGTAATCCTTCATTACTACCGAGATTTTATCGCTAAGGCCAGCTTTGGCGACCAACTGGCGCGTATGCTCATACTGACGTTTAGACAAAGTAGTTGTGGTTACCTTACACCCGTACCTGCTGGCGGCATAAATCGCCATACCACCCCAACCGGTACCAATTTCCACAAGATGATCACTTGAATTCAACTGCAAATTACGGCAAATGGTTTCAAGTTTCAGAACAGAGGCATCTTCAAGGGAGATGTCCCTGCCATCAAACACGGCCGACGAATACATCATCGCAGGATCAAGGAAGAGCTCAAAAAAATCATTACCTAAATCATAGTGCGCAGAAATATTTTTCTTTGAACCGGACACGCTATTCCTGGTAACCGAAGACAGAAGCTGAAGCGCTACCCGATTAGCCATGGATCGCTCTTTATCCATGCTTTTCAAGGCGGTTATATTGGACACAAAAAAGCGCACAACAGACAATAAGTCAGGCGTTGTCCAATGACCATCCATATAGCCTTCCGCAGCACCTACAACGCCGTTAAAGGCGATGGTGGTGAACGCCGCCGGACGTTGCACCACAATTTCAGCGCAGATCTGACTGGCTTTGTCGTGTGTGTGCAATTCATCCGCGCTGTTACTTTGACCGTAAACCTGCCTGGTATCACCTTCGATAAGCGTTAGGGTGCCACGCTGCATCTTTTTTAAATGATTGTGCACCAGCCCTCTTGCCAGCCTTTCAGTTGCGCTACCGGCCTTATGCACATCCACATTGCGCCCGAGAGTAAGCGCATTGGCCCAGCTTTTTACCCGCGCAGGAAGTCCGGTATCAGCGATACCACCGCGGGACAAAGCAGTAGACGATAAGCCGTCTTCAGGTTTCAGTGCGTCAACCATGTTAAATCAGGACTCCAACTCGTTTTCCGATATGCAGTGCATTACGGGTAGTGGCCTTGTTCGGATCATGTTTTCATCCCGCTTTGGGATGCGGCACAAAGGACACTCTTTTCAGTGCTAACCTTAAGGCCTGCCAGTAGATGCTGAGCGCTACTTTTGCCGTCATCAGCGGGTATCGTAAGATAATTTTGTTCAAATTATTTCGGGTAATTTCCATCCGCTTAAAATTCACGCCTGCATCAAACATTTTTACTTCTGCCGAATCACTTGCATGGGCGTTTTGCGGCACATTAGTTAAGGAGTACATAAGCGCATTACCAGGCACTCTTCCACTCCACTGGTAAGTCATATTCATTGCCATGAAGGGCGATACATGCATGGTTTTTTGAAAATCAATTCGATTCTTTAGTGAATGATTTCGAAGATCCAGCACATAGTGTGTTTTCTCACCCCAAGGGGTATTAGTTACCTCTATCAGGATTGCCTCAAGTCGCTCTGTTGGTTCATCAGCGGAAAAACAGTAGTAACAGCTTATCGGGTTTATGCAATAGCCGAAGTACCTGAGATTAGTGAGTAGTCTGATTGGCCCTGTCGGGTAGAAATCCAGTTCAGAATACACTGCTGCGCGTACCGATGAATCCAGATCTGAAGACTCTGAATTCGACTCTAACGCGGGACTTTCGTGTGCATTTGAATTCACAAAGTCCGATGTTTTTTCCTGAAAATAGTCTGTACGGCAAAACCTCGCCGGTGACATTTTTTTTCGTGACCAGAGCTTGCTAAGGGCTAGAACTTCGTCAATCTCTGCGAGATCGAGATACATCATGAAAACACTGTATTTAAATTGATGCGGTGTCGGCTGGTAACGTTTGTGCCACACAATACCCTTGTAAATTGCACTATGCACGCGACGACCGGGTATCCACAAGCCATCTAGAAAGTGTTTGCAAAACTACCGTATGCATTTCATTTACCGGACACTTCAAATTCATCTGGTTCATCAGGCCTCTGCAACTCCAAAGGTTTTATTGATCGACTCAACGGTTGCCAATGCACTGACGACACCATCTTCATGAAAACCACTTCCCCAGTATGCGCCACAGAACCACGTGCGTTTGTTACCTGCTATTTCCGACCAGCGTTGTTGCGCTGTGACACCAGACAAAGAAAATACAGGGTGGCTGTAGCTATACCTGCCGAGTATTTTATCAGGGTCAATTTGCTCAGTCTGGTTAAGGCTGACACAAAAAGTGGACTCAGACTCGACACCCTGCAGTATGTTCATATTGTACGTTAATCTTGCCAGTGGCTCTACCGAATCAGCGTTATACAAACGGCTATTCCAGCTAGACCATGCAAGCCTGCGCTTAGGCAACAATGATTCATCGGTATGGAGCACGACATCATTGGCCTGATAAGGAATACTTTTCAGTATCTCCTGCTCAGCTGCGGATGGGTCATTCAGTAATGCCAGAGCCTGATCACTATGGGTAGCCAGGATCAGCGCATCGAAATTTTCCTCTTGTTGATCTGCCGTTGACCCCACACTGTATTTTATCGTTATATTGCTATCAGACCGAGTCACGTTGTGGATGGCGGCACTGGTATGAATCCGGTCAGAAAAACCTGCCGTAATCGGTTTAAGGTAAGCAGCCGACCCACCTTTGATCGTTCGCCACTGAGGACGATTCTTTATTGATAAAAGACCGTGGTTTTTGAAAAACCGCACAAAAAACAATAACGGGAAGTCGAGCATTTCATCCGTGCCAGCTGACCAGATCGCGGCCCCCATCGGCACAAGATACTTTTGAACAAACAGATCACCATAATTATTTTTTGCCAGATAGTCTTTCAAGGTGGCATCGGGGGGAATCACGTCTTCGTCAAGATCGCGGATAGCCTGTCGGTTAAACCGAACTATTTCGGTCAACATACGCCAATAACGTAACCGCAAAAAATTCGACCGATCTGCAAATAGCGTGTTGAAACTACTACCGGCATACTCCAAACCACTGGACTGGCATGTGACACTGAAACTCATTTCAGCCGGACGGGATTCCACTCCGAGTTCATCCAGAAGACGTATGAAATTCGGATATGTCCAATCGTTATAGACAATGAATCCGGTATCTATTGAATGTTGTTCACCATGTGTTTCCACATCAACTGTGGCGGTATGACCACCAATACGTGCTTCACTCTCAAACACCGTAACCTGATGGTTTTTGCTCAGATAATAACTACTTGTAAGCCCGGATATTCCCGACCCGATTACCGCAATTTTCATATTATTTTTTCAGGTACTTAAGATTTGGCAGCATCGCGACGCGCAAGCCGGGGTCCGATCACACCATACCAAAGGGACGGGAACCAGGCGCCGATTTTCAAAGACAACAGCAACCGCAGAGGAAAGTTTACAGTTCGTTTCCGCTTTTCAATGCCCTTGATAATGCAGTCCGCCGCTTCACCCACCTGCATAATAAAGGGCATTGGAAAATCGTTGGCTGCGGTCATTGGTGTTTCAACAAAACCGGGATTGACAACAGTGACATCAACATTGTGCGCGTCGAGGTCAAGCCGCAGTGAATCTAACAGGTAAATTGTGGCAGCCTTGGATGATCCATACGCCTCGGCCCTTGGCAAACCCACTACGGCTGACAAACTCGCCACACCAACTATCTGTGGCTTAACTTCTCCAGAGGATTTCATCAACGGCAGCGCTGCCGAGATAGCATTGACCATTCCGAAAACGTTAACGTCATAGACGCGCCTGAAGAGGTCCACTGTGAGCTCAGCGTTCTCAACGTATTCACAACGACCGGCACAGAAAATAAGGATATCCAATCCACCGATCAACCCGACAACCTGCTGGGCTATTTCAGCCGTGGCCTGATCGTTCGTGACATCATAAACGAGTGGTTCAATGCTACCTGATTCCGCGCTGACGCCTGAACTGAGGAATGTAGTCTGCACCTCGGTAAGGCTTTCAAGTCCCCGACCGCTGATCACTACCCGGTTGCCGGCACCGGCAAGTTTAAGCGCAACCTCACGCCCGATACCCGATCCCCCACCGATAAGCCATATTCGTTTGTCTCGCACTGCAGGATATCTCTTGTGTTGAAAAAGGTTATGTTGCGCCGGTCTTACACGCATTGCGCTGTGATCCCGATCAACCGCCGTCGGTCGTCTGGTTTCGCTAACAGTAGCAGCTCTAACTTATTCGACGTTTCAAATAGCGAATTCCAGCACCCATGACAGGAATGTGCTCGTAAATCATAGAGCCTGCATCGAAAAAATCTTCATGCCGGGTTACCCGATCTGTAAATTCTACAAATGTGGCCCCTCTCACTGTGATCTCTTTACCACGGCTCAGCTTTCGATGCCTGAAACGCATTGTCCACTTGATGCTGGCTTGCTGCTCTCCCTCCAACTGATCCTGGTACTCGAATTTGCAACTATACACGTTGCCATACATCACCTTCATGTACTCGCTCAGGTTGGCAAGCCCTTCAATTCGATGAATCGGATCAATAAACACAATGTCCTGCGAGTACACCTCAGCCAGACTCTCGTCAGAAATTTCGCTGGATTCCCGATACAGGCTTTTAAATTTTTCAACCACTTGTGACGTCATGGAGTCATTTCCGTTTGCTGTCGCATTAAAACTCGCGCTGAGGAACCTACGCTGTGTGCCTCGTGGCGGATCACTTCTCATTCGGTTTTGCAAGCGGCCAGACTCTCGCCCATCTTCGGTTGATCCAAATTTAAACTCATGGCGTACTACTAATGCAACCGATGACGCTGGGAGAGTACACTTGCTAGACGATAATCCCACTGGAGTCCGACAGTCTCGACGTGCACTTTGCAAGAGTGCCAGCGGTCATACTATGCAACCAATTATTGATAAGCCCAACGATGAGTGGGCAAGCAAAATTACGGCTATTGCTGAAAACAAGGATCGTGAGGCGTTCACCGAACTCTTCCGGCACTTTGCGCCCAAAATAAAGGCCTATGGGATGGCACTAAACAGTGCGTACACGTCACCTGAAATGGCCGACGAGCTGGTACAGGACGTCATGGTGAAAATTTGGGAAAAAGCCAAATACTTTAACAGCGACAAGGCACAGGCAAGCACCTGGATTTTCGCGGTTGCTCGAAATTGCCGCATCGACTATCTGCGGAAATTAAAACGCATAAACAGTCCTCTGACCACCGAAGACTTGTGGCCGTGGTTTGAAGAGCCGGACCCGATTGCCCTATTGGACTTGCAAAAGAGTGGCTCTGAAATACAGCAGGTTATTAATACAATGCCTGAGGAACAAGTGTCTATACTTCGCGAGATTTACATCGAAGGAAAAACCCATTCGGAAGTGTCAACTCAAACCGGGCTACCCCTTGGTACTGTTAAGTCCCGATTGCGGTTGGCGATGGAAAAGTTGCGCACAACACTTGTCGCCGGTTAGCGCTCACCTAAACCATGATCGCTCTACTTGAAAAATTATATTCGGATTATCAGACATGACAAATTATCATCCAGATGCACAGTGGCTTTCAGAGTACGTTGCAGGAACACTGGCTGATTCACAGGCTCTGTGTGTCACGACACACATGGCCTACTGCACGCAGTGTAAAACAGACGCCGCCAACCTCACCCACTTTGGCGCAGCCTTGTTTAACGACAACAAGTCGCTTTCCGAGCCCTCGGCAGAATCACTACAGCAAATCCTGAGCGACATCGACAGTGGCACAGAGCAAAATATCACCGATGCGAATTCAACCGCTAACCAGGATAGCCGTGCCGATCTTCCACAGGTTATTGAGAAACTGATCCAGAACAGCCAGCGTAAACTTAACTGGAGAAAAATAGGGTCAAAAATCAGTATTGCAAAACTGGGCAACCTGGGCGACAGAAGAGAAATCACTCTGCACAAGCTTCAACCCGGTAGCTCTGTTTCTGATCACGACCATCGCGGGCGCGAGATCACAGTGGTGCTTCAGGGCAGTTTTTCAGACGACGATGGTCAGTACCACACCGGGGATTTCCTGGTCCGGGATCCGGGTGAAACACATCAACCAAGAGCCAGTAATAATGAAGAATGCCTGTGCCTTGCTGTCTGCGACGCACCCGTGAAATTCACCGGTATTTTTGCCCGCCTGTTTAATCCATTGCTTGCGCTTCAACACAAAAACCAGGCAAGCTAGTCACATCACCTCCCCCACGGCCTGCTAACGTAAGTCAGACTGCACCGTAGTGTGCGGCATTGTTAGTTCCGCACACCATACATTCCATTCCACGCCCCGTCTTTTTAACTGCCGCGCGCAGCGCTACCCGGGCCAGCCCGCGTGGTTCACCAAATAATGTGATCGTCGCATGGACTCTGCTGCGATGGCGACTTATTCACCGACCCCGCTATTTTCGACTCAGTCGGGTGTGGTAAATTCAGCGTTGTTTTCTTATTGGAACGCGCATGCAATCACACGCTCAGGCGGTTGTCATTGGTGGAGGAGTCGTCGGCTGCTCGGTGTTATTTCACCTTGCCAAAGCAGGCTGGACAGACGTGTTATTGATCGAACGATCCGAACTGACCTCGGGCTCGTCATGGCATGCGGCAGGCGGATTCCATACGCTGAATGGTGATCCTAACGTAGCTCGCCTCCAGGCCTACACCGTGTCGCTGTACGACGAACTGGAAACCCTTTCAGAGCAGTCCTGCGGCCTGCATCTGACCGGTGGCGTCATGATGGCAGACAGCGAGGAGCGCATGGATTTCCTGCGTTACGTGCACGCTACAGGCCGCGCCCTGGGTATGGAAACCGAGATAATTACACCGTCAGAGGCCAAAGCAATGTTTCCTCTTATGGATGAATCTCATTTTGTGGGGGCATTATGGGATCCGGTAGAAGGTCACCTGGATCCATCCGGCACCACCCACGCCTATGCACGGGCCGCACAAAAACTCGGGGCCAGCATCGAGTTACGCAATCGAGTCACCAGTATGTCGCAGGCCAGTGACGGCACATGGAGTGTGGAAACAGAAAAAGGCACGGTTCAAACCGAGCACGTGGTCAACGCCGGCGGCCTTTGGGCAAGAGAAATCGGTCGTATGGTGGGCCTCGAGTTACCAGTTCTTGCGATGGAACACATGTACCTGCTGACCGATGAAATGCCAGAGGTCGTCGAATTTAATCAGGACACTGGTCGCGAGCTGGTCGGGGTTATCGACTTTAAAGGGGAAATCTATACGCGACAGGAACGCTCTGGCTTACTGCTCGGCACCTATGAGAAAGCCTGCAAACCGTGGGCACCTGTAGAAACGTCATGGGATTTTGGTCACGAATTATTGCAGCCTGATCTGGATCGTATCGGCCCTTCACTTGAAGTCGGCTTCAAACACTTCCCCGCTTTTGAACAAGCTGGAATAAAACAAACGATTAACGGTCCGTTCACATTTGCGCCCGACGGCAACCCGTTGGTAGGACCCGTGCAGGGCTTAACTAACTTCTGGTCGGCTTGTGCTGTTATGGCTGGTTTCAGTCAAGGTGGCGGTGTCGGGCTGGTACTGTCAAACTGGATGGTGCACGGTGATCCCGGTGCAGATGTTTTTGGTATGGACGTCGCACGCTATGGCGACTTTACTTCATTGCGTTATACCAACGCGAAGGTTCGCGAAAACTATTCACGGCGCTTCTCAATTCGTTTTCCGAACGAAGAACTACCTGCCGCCCGCCCACAACAAACCACTCCCCTCTACGACATCATGGTTCGTGACAACAACGCCGTTATGGGTGACACGTGGGGACTTGAAACACCACTGTGGTTTGCACCGGAAGGTACAGCAGCTGAAGACATATTATCGTTTCATCGCTCCAACGATTTTGAACACGTAGGTAACGAAGTACGCTGCGTTCGGGAAAAAGTCGGTATCACTGAAATCGCCAATTTCGCCAAATACCGGGTAACGGGGTCTGGTGCCGAAGCATGGTTAAATCACCTGATGACCAACACCATGCCCCGGGTCGGACGCATGGTTCTTACGCCAATGTTAAATCACAATGGCAAACTGATCGGCGACTTTACGATCGCAAAATCCGCCGATGATGTTTTCTATGTCTGGGGCTCATCCGGTGCGCAAATCTATCACATGAGATGGTTTGAGCAACAACTCCCCACCGACAAATCAGTCGAGATCCATCGCTACGGTCAAACAATGGTTGGTCTGTCCATCGCCGGTCCCCATGCGCGGAATGTACTAGCAGCATTGACCGACCACGATGTGAGCAACAATACGTTCCGGTTTATGGATCACCGATCCATGGATGTGGCCGGATGCCCTTGTCTGGTTAATCGTATTACCTATACCGGTGATCTGGGTTATGAACTATGGATGGAACCCACCTACGAACGAAATGTTTATCTGGCGATAAAGTCAGCTGGCTCTGCCTACGGAATTGGAGACTTCGGGATGCGTGCACTGTTGAGCATGCGACTGGAGAAAAACTTTCCAACCTGGTTTGCTGAACTTCGACCTATCTACGGACCTTTCGAAGCAAGTATGGAGCGCTTTACCAAGCTGAACAAAAACCACTTCATTGGACGAGAAGCTGCGGCAAACGAGTTTGCCGATGGCCCGAAACTCAAGCGGGTGACATTCTCCATTGAAACTGACAACACGGATGTCATGGGCGATGAACCAATTTGGGCCGCCCTTCCGAAAGAACTCGCAACAAGAGAAGACTTTCTTAGCATCGAACCACCACACGGCTACGGCGCACCCCGATTTGATGCAAATGGCAAGGAAACCAGTAAATCAGTGACTCAAAAGGACGGAGATTGGACTGTGGTCGGATGGGTTACATCTGGTGGCTACGGACACTCGGTAGAGCTTTCACTAGCGCAGGGATATATACCCGCTGCACTGACTGAAGAATCGTATCAAGGTGGTTTCCAGATCGAGATTCTGGGCAAACGCTATTCAGCAAAAATTGAACACCTGCCACCCTTTGATCCCAATGGCGAGAAGATGCGGTCCTAGTCTCCGGTAGCCATACTCATTAGTCGTCAAACACCCGCTCGACGGCCGAGTCTTCTTCCAGAGTTTTGCTGACCGGACCAGCAGCGCTTGCGTTTACTATTCTTGTCGGATCCAGAGAACTCCACAATGGCGTGGCGGCCATGACACTGGCAAGCAAAGACCCTCCCCGAAGCACCCAGGTGAGAGCACCGGCTGTGAGGCTGAGAGAGATGCCCATCGCTGAGTCTGCACCCAGTTGATACTTTCTGGAGCTTTCCGATTCAGCGTCCGCAAAATCACTGTCCAGCTGATTCAGAGCGTCGAGAAATTTGGAATTAGCGATGATGTCTTCAGAACGAACTACCGGCACATCGAATACGATTTCGAAATTTAATCCGGACACCTCAACCAATTGAGGATCAAAACCTACCTGGGCGACCCTCCGGTGCTGAACAATTTCTAATTCATCAAGAAGCTCTAAGGTTTTCTCTGTGTTTATAACCCCGGTATTATTCACAACCTCTTCGACGGCTGCCTCCTTGAGCTCGCCTTCAAGATTGTCCGGTGCCACAGAATAAAACTCAGGTATTGCAGTGGGTTCGGCCTGAACCTCTTCTACGATGACCTCTTCTTTCAAGATTTCACTACTTTCTTCTGCTACCGGAGGTATAACAAGAGCCGTGAACAGCTCAGGCTGTAAGTCATCCGGAACAACAGGTGTAAATGTTTTGGGGGGCACAACAGAAACAGGAGCAGGAACCGGATCGGGATCGGGATCGGGATCGGGATCGGGATCGGGATCGGGATCGGGATCGGGAAGGGCTTCCGCTTGAGGGGGTTCTATAACAATCTGTACTGTTGCAATACTGTAGACGCCATCCTCATTAGTGACCCGGTAGCTAAACGCATCACTGTAAATTGTAGAGCCATCGTGTTCGTAGTGAAATGTTCCATCGCTATTCAATACAACGTTTCCATGCAATGGGAGAGACTCCAGTTCTATTTCAAAAGCCCCTTGCACCATTGAATCATTATCAAGAACACTGGCAAATCCTGATGACAATAAATCTCCCCGGCTGGAGTCAAAGGCACTTCCATAGTCCACTGATATATTGTCACCTTCGATCAATGGAGCAGGATCAAGTACTTCAGTAATATTCATGACAAAGCGCCCGCTAGCCGCTTCGGCAATACCATCGGTCAGGGAAACACTGAAATAATCTAGCGACGCCTCTGACCCATCATTAATATAGGTAACCTGATCAGAAATTATTTCACTCAAGGTAAATTGATCTCCCGTCTGCAACTCGCCTCCGCGCAGTGTTAACAGGCCATACTGTGGCACTTCGGTTAACGTGAACCGAAGTTCACTGGCGTTGTTATCAGGGTCAATTGCATTAAACACCCCGGTATCTATCAGCAGAGTGCTTCCTTCATCAAGCGTGGCACCGCTTAACTGCAGCTGCGGCGAATCATTCACGCTCTCCAGGTTAAAGCTGACAAACCGGGTCACTGGATCAGCATCGATCCCCGGCATGGTGCCGCCAGTGTCATGCACAGAGAAACCCAAACCCAGATACGCACCAGTGCTAATGGTGTTTGGAAAATAAACTAGATCTGAGGCTGCAATGTTATCCACCGTTACAAATTCACCGGCAACAATTGCCTGCCCACCGAGTAGCAGCTCGCCTTCGGTGGGTACGCTTTCGATTGTTACTCCACTGAATAGATCACCATCCACCGGATCACTGAATCCGAAATCAGCTTCAGAAAAAACATGGTTTTCGTTTTCGGCAATATCGATAGTCCGGTCGAGACCCACAGGTGCATCGTTTACAGCCAGGATATCAATAGTCAGTTCATTGAGAGTTTGATCCAGATCAACACCACCGTTCGCTACACCACCATTATCCTGTACCTGAAACTGTATAAAATCCACACCAATTCCGTTGACGTTCTCAAATGGAACATAGGTGAGCAAGCCGGCGTTTAAATCAAAGCTATTGACAATGCTACCTGCACTCAACGGGTTACCACTGTGCATAAGAGTACCGTTAATCGGCGTACTGGCAATTCGTACGGCATAGAACCGATCACCATCAAGCGGATCGGTAAACCCGAAGTCAGTAAGCCCAAGCAACGCCGCGGTATCTTCACGCACTTCTTTGGTGGTATCAGTACCGGATGGTGGGTCATTCACCCCTACTACATCAACCGTCACGGTACGTGCAATCGCATCCGTATTAACGCCGCCGTTGTCAGAACCACCATCGTCAACAACGTAGAAATCAAACCAGTCCAGACCTTCACCCTGTGCATTATTCTCTGGCTGGTACTTCAGGAGACCAGCCTGAATGTCTGTCACAAGAACCTGATGGCTGATATCTACTGCTGAATTGTCTAGTATCAACACACCCTTCACCGGCAATGAATCGATGCGCAGCAGCTCGAAGTTATTGGCATCAGTGTCAGTAAAACCAAAGTCGCTGATATTAAAAATGTAACTATTGTCTTCCAGAACAGCAATGCCAAAATCTTTTCCGGCAGGGCTATCATTTACCGGCAACACGTTGATCTCAAGCTGATTTGGCAGTGGATCTGTATCTACCCCGCCACCCTGGGTACCGCCATTATCCTGTACCTGAAAACGAATATTCGAATAGGGCAATCCATAAGCATCAGGTAGCGGCGTGAATGTCATCTCGCCCGAGTCGAGTTGCACCACGTCAACAGTGTCACCGATATTAAGCGGCAACCCCGCGAGCGCCAACTCTCCGTTGGCAGGCAAGGAAGAGATTTTCAGCGCCTTGAACTGATCAATATTTCCACTATCAACAAATCCAAAATCGCCTACGGTAAATGTATAGCGTGAATCCTCGTAAGTGGTAATCGTGCCGTCTGTGCCATCGGGCGGAAGGTTTACGGTAGATACGTTGAAGTCTATATAATTTCCAGCGGATGAAAAGTCTGTACCGGCGTTTGTAGTTCCGCCATCGTCCTGCACACGAAACTCTAACTGATCCTGTAGTCCAACTGTCAGCCCGACAGGTGCTACATAGATCAACGTACCTGCGTCGATTTGACTGATCGATATACTTTGCCCCGGGTCCACACCTACACCGTCCAACTCCAGGAAACCCGCATCCGGAATCGCCAAGAACTCCACACTATTGAGGACGTGGCCATCATGCGGATCACTAAATCCAAAGTCCGATTTCACTAAAGTGTGAATGCTTCCCATTTCAAGCGACACGGTTGAACCAGCCGCCAATGGTGAATCATTAACTGCTGCCACATCAATGATAAGAGTGTTAGCAGATTGATCCATATTCACTCCACCATCTATCAAACCACCGTTATCTACCACCTGAAAGTCAAAATCGGTGTAAGACGTTCCATTGGCATGCGACTCAGGATTGAATCGAAACAGGCCTGCAAGTATTTCTGCAGATGTTACTGCATCACCTGCAGCCAGTTGTCCGGCCCCACCTGTAAGGGTACCGCTTAGTGGCAACCTGCTTATCACCACGGAGTCCAGAAGATCACCTTCGGCGGTGTCTGTGTATCCGAAGTCGGTTGTGGCAAAAACATACTCGGTATCTTCTATCGCAGACACTCTGCCATTGGATCCGGATGGTGGATCGTTAATCGACACCACATTAAATACTACTGATTCCTGAACAGGCGAAGTATCAATACCGCCGTCAACAGTGCCGCCACTGTCCCGCACCCGAAACGTGAGATCAGTTAAGCCGGATCCGTGTGCATTCGATGGCGAAGCAAAGGACAAGTTGTCGGCCAGAATTTCTGCCACTGCGACAACCGCCCCGTCAGATAGTCCGACACCGGAAAGGCTCAACACCCCGGTATCCGGCACCTTGTCTATTAGAACCTCGAGAAACTCATGCTGCTCGACAACATCAGTGAAACCGAAATCACTGATCGTTAGTACGTAGGGAATATCTTCAAACGCTGTAATAGTACTACTTGTTCCAGCCGGTGGATCATTTACCGCGCTGACGTTAACGATCAGTGATCGGAGTGTCGGATCTGTGTCTTGTCCACCATTGCCCGTTGCGCCGTTATCGCGAACCTGGAACTGCAGCGTATCGATACTTGCGCCAAACACATCAGCAGCAGGTCGATAAACAAGTCCTCCCGCCAGTATGTCTGATATCGAAACGACTGTGTAGCTTGTGATCTCACTTCCTACAAGCAAAAGGCTACCGTTACCACTGAGACTGACAATGCCTACAGACTGAAATTCATTTCCGTCAACGCTGTCCGAGAATCCAAAATCCAGAATAGTCAGGGTGTAATCCGTGTCCTCAGTAGTGAATATCTGCCCATCCGTTCCGGTTGGAGCATCATTGACTGAAAGCACATCAATTGTAATGGCATTGTTACTTATCGCTGTTGTTTGCCCGGCATTCAGTACATTGCCATCATCAGAAACAGTAAACTGAAAACTGGCGTAGGAATTACCATTTTCGTGAGCGACAGGGGAGTACATGAGTAAACCATTCGCAAGATCAGCTGCCGTTACTCTCTGCCCGATAAAAACAGGTACACCATCCAGTGTGAGGCTACCACCCCCGGATATTGAGTCGATGCTAAGATCTTTTAGAAAGTGATTATCGGCCTGATCCAGAAAACCGAAATCAGACGACGAAAATGTATAGGTTGAGTCTTCGTAGATCGTGACTGTTTTATCCGCACCGGTCGGTGGATCATTCACCGGGTCTATGTCTATAGACAGGCTGTGCAACACACTTAGGTTTTCACCACCGTTTACGGTGCCGCCATCATCCATTACCTGATAATCAAACTGCGTACTACCGGAAACATTTTGATCAGGTACAAATACAAATAAACCACTGGCAATATCCGCCGCCGCAATAGAATCCCCTACACTGACTTGCACACTATCTTTGAACAACATACCGTCTGAAGGAGCCGACTGAACGACTACGGTACTGAGTGCATTGTTGTCAATAGGGTCAGAAAATCCAAAATCACTTATTGAAAATACATACGCCTGATCTTCGACGGTAGATACACTATTATCACTTGATAAAGGCCGATCATTCACCGGGTCAATATTCACTGATATTACACCCAGAACTATATCCGCATTGCCAACAGAATCATTGACCTTAATTTCAATCGAATCTACAGCACTTCCGTTCAGGTCGGCTGCACCTTTGTATAGAAGGGCTCCTGTGTTTGCCAGCCATACGTTTAGTTCAGCCAGAGTATCCTGAACGACCACCGTTTGTGACCCATTAAGCTCGCCGTTAAGTGCCGTAATCGTTAGCACCAGATCACTTCCCGCAGAATCGGGATCATGCAGCGTAATAGAGCTTAAATCTACCGAGGCTTCGGTGTCTTCAAACAATGTGAGCTCTGCAGGCAGACTTCCAATGATGTAAGGATCATCATTAATCGCCGTCACTTCAACTTCCCTTACAACCGACAGCGAATCTTCGACTCCATCATTGACCCTGATTTCAACGTCAAGCGCCCCCGGTGCAGGATTCTGACTAGTGTTCTCGTAGGTTACACTCCGTAACGCATCCTGCCAGTTAGATAAGGTTCCCGAACCCGACAACGTCAACTCGCCAGTAACACTATTCCAGGTAGCGGATATACCCCCGACGTTAACATACGACAATAGATCTTCATCGGGCAAAAAACCCAGAGATATCAGGAATGTGGCAGTCTGGATTGTACTGTGGTCGAGGTCAGACAAGATCATATCAGGTGCAATAAATACCGGGGTTTGATCCTCAACGTAACTCAACGTGGATGAAGGTACTGCACCAAGCACCGGCTTATCGTTGACGGGTACAACACTGACCTCCCTCGTTACCGTACTCGAATCAGCCACACCATCCGTTACTGTGAAACTTACCTGGCGTACCACAGTCGCCGGGGATTCGCTGGCATTCATATAACTGACACTGCGTAGTGCTGTTTTATAGTCATCGACAGTTGCAGACCCACTTAGTGTCAACTCTCCGGTCACAGAGTCCCATACGGCGGAAATGGAACTCGCGCCGCTATACAACAACGCATCTTCAGACGGCTGATAATTTCCACTAATTTTGACTACGGCACCCTGTAAAAATCCACTGTCTACATCGTCAACCTCAATTGTTTTTGAAATAACAACTGCACCATCGTTCTCTACGTAGGTTAGCGCAGACGATTCCACTTGTGTGATTGACGGTATATCGTTGATCGGTGTTACTTCAATTTCTATTGATGCAGTTGCCGTAAGACTCCCGCCTGATCCGGTATTCGCCTGATCATCTACTTCAATATTAAGCTGATCGCTACCGTAGAAATCCAGATGCGGCTGATAGACCATGCCATCAAGTGCTGTATTGATAGAATTTACAGATCCGCTGACACTTAAACTGGAGGTGCCGTTTCCGGCGACCGTCGACAACTGCGAACTATTTGCAAGTGTCAGATTGCCATTGGCCACCACCAGACTCAATGTAAGATTGCCACCAGCAGCATCGATGTCAGATACGGTTATCGCATTAAGCGTTGCAGCGGAAAATACTAACGGGCTGTCTTCAGCCACTTCCTCTGGATCAACTTTCACCAACGCAAAGCTCTGTCCTGTATTGACTCCACCAAATGTACTGGACAAATTACTTACCCACCCGCTGTCTGTCAGTTGCATAGAATCCCCGGGGCCGGTTGAATTGCCCTCGACTACTCCAATGTCCACAGACGTCATACCGACGGCGATTCCATCAAGTGCCGTGAAGGTGCCATCCCAGCTTAGTATCTGTACTACATTGCCCAGAGAGTCAACCAGCGCAACTCCGTCATCAGGCCCATTCTGCAAACCGTTTTTGGGATAATTTACGACTATAGTGCCGAACCCTGACCCATCGTCTGGCAAACTTCCCGACAACGTTTGAGTACCGACTCTAAGACCAGTGCTTCCGTTATAGTGAACAATGCTCCAGCCTGACAAATCTGTGCCAGCCGAACCCGCAATTTCAATCGCTTCATTTTGATCAACGCTGAAGTTGTCATAGTGAATCTCATTGATAAAAGGTGAGACTTTGTAGTCAGCAATGGTTATTTGAGGTGGGTCATTAACAGGCAGTACATCAATGGCAAGTGAACCATTTGAACTCACCGCCCCGTCTTCCCCACCATCTGACAACTGAATTTCGATTAAATCAGTAGCCAGCTGCGAGCCTGAGTGTCGATAGATCAGCCGGCTATTTTCAATATCACTCTGCGTAAATCCGGTGACCACATTACCGATGTTGGTCGTAAGTTCCAGTTGCCCGTTTTGCGGGGGCAAAGTAACTTGATAAACAAGCCCTGCGCCTGAGTCATCCGGATCACTGGCTGTAATCAGGGAAGAATCCAGGGTTAGAACTCCATCTTCAACCACTGTCGCGTTTGTGCCTGTAAGAATCGTGGGTGATTCATTGATCGGATTTATCGCAACCGCAAACACTTCCTGATAAGAGCTTCCTTCGTTGTCAGAAATGACGACAGTAGTGTCATGGCTTATAGCTGCTTCGTAGTTAAGCAGCGTACTGTCAGCTACAGTGATCTGACCCGTTCGGGAATCAATAGAAAACCGACCACCAGCATTATCAGACAATGAATAAGTGTAGCCACCGAAGACTTCTGCAGCATCCCATTCAACCAGTGTTACATGCATATCAGAAGTGGCTTCGATATCATTCCAGAAACCGTCCTGCCAGATTTCGGCCACGTGTTCGGCATTGTTGAAGTTACTTGGTTCGTTTACCGCCCAGTTGGTGTAACTACCGTTTTGACTCAACCCTGTGATACCACCAGTCCAGAAAGGATCTGCATCTGCGGTTCCGTCCAGCCAATGCCACTCTCCATCGGTGGTTATATCGGACGCCCCCAGCCAGGTACGATTACCGCCTCCGACCAATTGCAATATCAAATCATTTTCATACTGCGAATGTACGGTTGGTAGCTGGCCTGGCACACCGTTGAGGGTTGCGGCGATTGCAGCTGCTTGAGCCTGTGGCCAGGCTAAATAATTACTGTAAACCTGGTAAAACTTATTTGTAGTTGAATCGTAGGTAACCCCGGCACCCTGACTGGCCACATGAGGCATCACATAACCTACCACTTCACCAACCGGACTATTCTCATTAATATTAAGATCAGTCCGCGGCACACTCGCCGTAAAACCCGCACCGGATGCATGGCCAACGATGAGGTTGTTATTGCTATTTATATCAACTACTTCATTACTCGCACTACCGGATAGTTGATCAAACTGCCAATCAACAATCAGCCCTGCAGGAATATCAGTGACATTGATTTTGGCAACCGCACCTATCGCTAATTCGACGTCACTTCTAACATCATTCCAGATTCGCATATCATAGTGAGTTCCCCGGAAGCTTTTGCTACTGTTGAATACAGCCCCGCCATTGTCTGTATCCAGCCCCAGAAAACCTGCACCCGCGAGATCGGAATCAATAGAAAGCCCGGTTGCAACGCCAACTGCGGTTTCAGTAATTATTCCATCGATATAGATTGAAACATCACCACCCACTGAATTCCAGGTAAAGGCGATCGTATGCCGCTGCAGATCACCAAGGACTCCAGCATAGTCGTACCCTGTGAAGTCCGTCACCGTGTCTGCTATTGTTAATCGCAACCCGTCGTTAATAAACTCGAATTGCAGAGCATCCGTAAATCCGGTGGTATGGTAGGTAAATAGAAATTGCGGCCCGGTGTCAGAAAAAGCCAGCTGATGTTCCACTGTAATTTGATTCAAGCCACCAAAGATCGCGTTAGCATCTTCCATCATCAAAAAGGTATCGTTGCCGCCATCACTATTGAGTTCAATACCACTCGATAAATCAGACGGCACAACACTTGTCGAAGTCACTTCAAACGCACCAGCATCCAGTAACCCGGTACGGTCTTGACCTCGCTGATCCTCAGCGACTAGGCCAGGGGATATTTTGTTATACGCCGGACTGGTCGCAGTGATGGCATGAATGTGCTGCCCAGACACCGGGTCAACCGATCGCCCGGCAAGCCCGGCGTCTTGCCCGGCTGTATCACTCGCTACAAGCCCGACAGCAGAAAGCGGGTCTTCTACAACGTTGTTCCCGTCACTGCTAATCGCACCAAAAATATCCTGTCCGTTGTAGCGCGATTGATTGTCACCAACAATCGAACTGCTTAGCGCCAGAGTCCCGCTTAGTGAAGCCAGCCCACCGCCCTTGCCGTTCAACGCTTCATTCATTGCGATGGTTGAAAAACGGACATCCAGCAACCCGGACCCTTGGGATCGAAGGCCACCACCGTCATACGTAGAGGAATTTCCAGTCACTGTTACGTTGGTCAATGTGGTTGTGCCAGCAGAGACATCTATCGCTCCACCATTATTTGCACTGTTACCTACCAGTGAGACTCGCTCGAGATTTGTGACACCACTGGAGGCAATTGCCCCTCCTTCGTTGTTGCTCACAATGTTAGACAGCAGATTGACATCGGTGGCATTCAAGGTTCCGGCATTGTTGACACCTGCTCCTCCATACGAGCCCGAATTACCGCCCTGAGCGGTTAGTTTTTCAAGTGTCAGGCTACCCGTTGGGCTTACGTCAAACAGCCTGTCTGACATAGCTCCGGTAATCGACGTCGTGTCAGCGCCACTACCACGTATTGTGATATCAGTGCTGATATCAAGATCACCTGTGTGTGCCAGGCTCTCTCCACTGCCAGCCACGGATAATTCATAGTCGCCTGCCGGTAACTCAATAATGTCGGCTGCCACACTGTTGTTCGCGGCAACCACGGCTTCGCGGAGTGAAATCTGACCATCAGCTCCGGGATTTAAAAACAAAGCTGACAGAGAGGAAGTATCACCAAACGCAAGATCACTTACCGCATGATCTTGAAATGTATCAATACTGACGGTGTAACCAATCTGCGTAGGATCTGGAGGCGTTGTGGTGGTGTAAAGAGACTGAATATCCGTCTGAGATAACGCCTTGTCGTACAAGCGTACATCGTCTTGAAGGCCATGGTAGCTTTCTGCACCGGCCGCGCCAGCCCCCAACGTCACCGGCGTTGCCGGATTAACCGGGCCTATCGACGAAGCAACCGCACTATTCTGAAGAACAGAATCAACATAAATCGATAGATCATCGGCATCCCGGGTCACAGAAATTAAATGCCAGTCGCCATCAACAACGCCATTTACGTTGCCGGTATAATTGTTTAAACCATCACTGATGTGCCAGTTAATATTTCCATTTGAATCAAGGTATATCTCATTACCAACGGCACCATCAAACTGCTGGAATACGATGGACCTTTGTGCGACATCCGGCGTATCTGTCGGCTGATACCAGAATGAAACCGAAAATTGATTACTGGCAAAATCGTAGCTTGCAGAGTCTGCGATCTCTACGTAACGAGCACCCGATTCTGTGTAGGTATATTGCCCGACCACAGAAATTCCGTCCGCTGCTCCGGCATAGGACTCATTGTAAAAGACGCCATCATTGCCAGTGGCGGAAGCATCAACAACATCGCCATCAAAAGTCCAATGACCTACCAGTCCGGTGGTTATGTCAAGAGTGCTGGCCCACAGCAGTTGTGCGGTCTGCGATATGATGACATCGGACTGTACGTCGCCAACCTGGTATTCGAGGACCCAGTCACCACCCAATGATTTACTTGATGTTAAGTCATTACTCGCCGCGACATCACATTGACACAACGTAGCAAGTGAATCCAGCAGCGCTGTACCCGTCTGCGTGGCCGCGACATCACAGCCATAAAACAACAGATCAGCATCTCCAGTCAGAGAGTCGCTCCAGCTCGACAGCTGCGACTCATAGTGACCAATGGTTTCGGTGTTAAGCCGGCTTGCTCCAAGCTCCACTTCGCCGTCTGTGCCATGCGATACGATATGGATCGCGGATACATTGCTCAGTGTAGATAGCGCATCGGTAATCTGCTTGATACCGTCAAGATCAGGTGCCAGTAACAGAAGTTCTGTTTGAACATCGGGATCTGACATGATGCCAGCCAGAAGCAGATCCTGATCCTCTACCGCCGAATCAACGACCAGCAGAATCAATGGTCGATCGGGGTTGGATTCGTTTTCCGGGAGCAAAGCACTTTCAAGCGCTTCGGCATCTACAACATCCTGCCCCCCTACTGACGCTCGCGATGCCGCACCGGTACTGAGCGAAAGGTCACCCGGGTCCTTGTTGAAACCGGGCAACTCCGGTAACGGATCCGTATCTATACCAGCAGCCACATCGCCCGGCCACAGATCCGCAGAGTACAGCACTCTGGGCTCCAGCGGCTCAACGTGCACACGTGTGGGCAAGTCAGATTTAGTACGACGGTTGCGCAACAATATTTCTCGGCGAATTTATAGCGGTCAGTTGACTACTATAAAAACGGCCAAATCAACTGCATCTTAAGCAGAAAACGCTTTCGGAATTAGGAAGTTAAACCTGCATTCTCAAACAGATTCGATGGGCAACCAATTTCACAAAGGATAACAATTACATTCGCTTGTTTTAGTCAGGTGACCGCAGCATAAAACTCAATAAACCCGGCTGACAAGCTGGCCAAAGTGGGAACTGGTTGGCAAAGGCTAACGCACTGGAGAATGAACTTACCGTACAAGCTTGCGAAGTCTGTACTCGGAGATGTAGTCCCGTTTTCGCCTGCCCTACCACTGGAATGCGATCTACTTCTCTCTACACTCACGCGTCGCACCCTGGAATAAAATCACGAAGCAAGAATTCAGTACACTGCGAGCCTAATAACTGCTTTCGCAATGGCATTTACGTATCAGCATTCAAGCCGCCAATTACCCGTCACTAATTTCGCTTACTCTTTGACGTCGCGGAGCTCTGCAAGCCGCTCCGACAAATAACCACCGGCTGTATACCTGTCAGACAACACAACTTCGGGCCGCGGATGGAGAAAAAGCGGAATGGATATCCGGCTATTATTTTGTTGTTGTCCGGCCGGATTGACCACCCTGTGGGTCGTAGACGGGAAATAGCCAGCTGATACTTCCTGCAACATATCGCCGATATTAACAATCAGGTTTCCAAAATCACAGGGCACATCAATCCAGCTGTCTTCCCGTGACTTCACCTGCAATCCAGGCTCATTAGCGGCGGGTAGAATCGTTAACAGGTTAATGTCCTCATGAGCGCTCGCACGAATTGCGTCAGGTTTTTCGTCACCTTTTAACGGTGGATAGTGAAGAATTCTTAACAGCGATTGTTCACTGTTGCTCATCATATTCGACAGAGGTTCTCGATAGAGTTTCTTCACATCGTCCGGGCTATGTGTTTCCACCCAGGACAACAACTCGGAAGCAAATTCACACGCCAGCTTATAGTAAGCAGACACTTCATCTTTTAACTTATCGGGGCACTGCCCCCACAGATAAAAATGATAGTATTCTTTGATGTCGCGGGTCAGACGCCCTTTGGCAGCCTCGGCATCGCTTGCTGGAAAAAAGCCGTCATATTTTTCCTTGTTAAACAAGAAAGAATTTTTCTGCTCGCTGCAAAAAAATTCCTGCCAGTTCCGATAGATTGAATCAACCATCTCTTGCGGAATCGGATGATTGGTCAGCACTCCAAATCCGGTCGTTCGAAGAGACTCGACAAATTGCTCAGGTGCGTTCGGGTTTTTGTAGTCAACAGTTTGTAGCATGTTTTTCGCCTGAATCTGACCTTGCCATATAACATGGATGTTCTTTTAGATTTTTTGCCTGCACCATCAATGCTGACCGGGCCCTGTGCCGATCAGCAGCGAATATCCGGTCTTATGACATCCCCGTGACACACTTTACCATTGCCCGGGGATGTTCTCGATTACCGCCGCAACATTGAATCAAACCGCTACTGCACCGGCAATAGCATCATGCGGGTCATAGCCCACGATATTGAGGTGTTCAATTCTATAATCAAACAATGAATTCACCGCCGGATCGATTTCCAGTACCGGTAATGGCCTGGGCTCACGAGTGATTTGTGTTTTAGCTTGATCCAGATGATTTAAATACAAATGCACATCCATACCAAACCAGACAATCTCACCCGGCTGATATCCGGTTTGCCGGGCTATTAAGTGAGTCACGAGCGCCAGGTTTATTACATTCCAGGCTAAGCCCAGAAATGCATCGGCACTACGCTGCACCATTGCGCCACTGAGCGTATTGTCTTTTTGATTTACGTAAAACTGATAATGCTTATGGCATGGAGGCAGAGCCATTTGATCAAGTTCAGCAACGTTCCAGCCATCCCACAAAATACGCCGTGAAGTCGGATTGGTTTTTAGATCATCCAGTACTTGCTGCACCTGATCTATCTCACGTCCGTCTGCTGTTTTCCATTGTCGCCACTGCTTACCATAGACCGGTCCAAGCTGGCCCCACTCTTCCGCAAAAGCATCATCCGTTAATATCAGCGATTCAAAATCACTCTGACTGATCGATTTGCCGGTCGTTTCGCAGTAACGCTTAAGGGGCCAGTCAGTCCAGATCTTTACATTTTGTTCAAGCAGTTGTCGTATGTTGTCGCCACCCGCCAACATCCAGAGCATTTCTTTAAAAGCAGTTTTCCAATAAACCTTTTTAGTAGTGAACAGTGGAAAACCATCGGCCAGATTAAAGCGCATCTCATGGCCGAACTTTGCACGGGTGCCGACCCCGGTTCGATCAATTCTCTCATCACCGTGGTCTACCAGAAAACCAAGTAAATCCAGGTACTGTTGCTCGGGATGACTGGGCACGTTAATTATTCCCGCTGGTAGCCGCACCAACGGAAGATGTACCCTTACCGGCTTTACGATAAGCCAGCCACATAAGCACGATCCCCAACACAATCATTGGAATACAAAGCTGCTGCCCGCGGGTCATCCAGTTAAAAGCAACAAACAATAGATGATCATCAGGCTCGCGGAAGAACTCGACAAAGAATCTGCCCACCCCGTAAACCACTAAAAAGAGCCCCGACACGGCCATAGTGGGCCTCGGTTTACGTGCGTAAATCCATACCACCAGAAACAGCAGCACTCCCTCAAGAAAAAACTGGTACAACTGCGAAGGATGTCGTGGCAATACACCAGCCCGTTCGAAAGGAAATACCATCCCCCACGGCACGTCAGTAACGCGCCCCCACAGCTCGCCATTAATAAAATTGCCAAGCCTTCCTGCACCAAGTCCGATGGCACTAACCGGTGCGACAAGATCGGCTACTTCAAAAAACTTGCGACCGGTTTTGCGAGCAAAAAACCAGACCGCAACAATGACTCCGATAAATCCACCGTGGAATGACATCCCTCCCTGCCAGATCTTGAAGATCATCGTCGGGGTTTCCAGAAAAGCCTGAAAGTTGTAGAAAAAGATATACCCCAGGCGGCCACCAAGAATGACACCGATCGCCGCATAGAAAATTAAATCAGCCAGATCATCTTTGCTCCACGCAGCATTGAGTCGTTGCGTATGTCGCTTTAGTAGAAACCACGCCGCCACGAAACCCAACAGGTACATTAAACCGTACCAATGAATCACCACGGGCCCAAGGGATATGGCTACGGGGTCGATATTCGGATATTCAAGCATGAGCTATCTCTATAGTACTTTGGATAAATCAGACAAATTCAACGGCGTTGGGTTCTATTATAGCGGCCCTATGACCAACAGCCGCCATGTCTAGCGATTGGTAACAAAACACGTTTACCACTCACCACAACAGCCGGGCAAAAAGCGCCTTTAGATACTCGGTTTCCGGAATCGCTGCGTGCACAGGATGATCAGCCCCTTGATGACCCCGTGCCATGATCTGAACTCCGTAATTGCCTTGCCGCCCCGCCTGCAGCACCGCTCTTTGCAGCTCGGATTCAGTTAAATGATGTGAGCATGATCCCGACACAAGCACGCCATCGGCAGCAAGTAAGCTGACCGCCAGCGCGTTGATACTGCGGTATTTTTCAATGCCTTTGCGCTTGTCTTTTCCACGCTGAATAAAGGCGGGGGGATCAAGCACCACGATATCGAATTTCTCGCCGGCATCTTTCAATACACGCAAGTGATCCGTGACATCCGCTTTTACACCAGTCCACTTATCTGAAAAACCATTGAGTTTTGCATTCGCTTCGGCGCCTTCGATAGCCGCGGCACTGCTATCAATTGCCACCACCGACGACGCACCGCCGGCCAGCGCATTAATTCCCCAGCCACCGAGGTAGCAGTAAGCATCGAGCACACGCTTCCCCTGACAGAATTTTTGCAACAGCTGCCGGTTGTCACGATGGTCGTAGAACCAGCCGGTCTTCTGTCCGCTTTTCAGCGGGATGTCGAATTTGAGGCCATTCTCGATCAGTTGTGCAGATTCGGGTATCGTCCCGTGTAGACACTTTTCCTCGGGCTCCAGCCCTTCAAGTGATCGCGTGGCACTACTGTTTCTTAAATATATTCCGCTCGGGCTTAACAAATCGACCAGCGCTTCGACGATGTCCGATTGAATCGCTTCCATTCCAGCGGTATTGGTTTGCATGACAAGGATGTCGCCATAACGATCAATAATCAGCCCCGGCAACCAATCCCCTTCACCATGCACCAGTCGATAAAACGGCACATCGTACAAGGACTCACGCAGTGCCAGAGCCGAAGAGATTCGACGGGTCAACAATGGAGTGGCCAGTTTTTCACCACGCCGGTGGCTGTACACTCTGGCGCAAATCAGGGACTGAGGATTTACAGTCGCCATGGCAACCGCATTACCACGACTGGAATGCACTGCCACTTGATCGCCCGCACTGAAGCTGTTGAACGGGGATTTAGCGGTGTCGACCTCGTTACTGTAGACCCATAGATGCCCGGCCATCAACCGCCGCTCTTCGTTTTTCTTGAGCATCAGCACGGGCAGATTGTCAGAGCCAGTATCGGCATTGTGGTGAGAGTCGGCCACGGTAATTCCTAGTGTTTGATGGAGGGAAATGCAGGCTGCTGTAATCAGCACGCGACCTCTCAGTCTACCATGGAACGAACCAGCCTCAGATATTATTGCCAATACCGACTGCCGCTGAATGGTCAGCACACCCCATACCGATGAGTATCAAATCACTAATCAGCAGCGGAAAATAACTACAATCAGCCACATCTGGCACCAAACTTTCCTGCTATTCCGGCCATAGAATCAAACGAAACCCAAACGGTACACCTGAATTCGCCTCAACAAATCCATGATTCGAGCTGTGTTCAGCACGCGACACTTGCTGTAAAATCGACCAGAAATATCTTTCCACATGAGCAGTAGCAAAATCTTCAATTACGCTTATTACCTGGTAGCAAAAGTGACCGCCGGAGTTCAGCCTTGAGCAAACCTGTTGTTGGCATCATTGGTAATTCACTGCATCTCGAAGAACGCTTCTATGTCCAGATGGGCGGACTGAACAACTTCACAGCCCTGGCAGACGTATCTGGCGCCTTACCACTCATGTTTGCATCCTGCCCGGAAACCACCGACATTGGCTCACTGCTGGAAACGGTGGACGGAGTGTTGCTTACGGGAGCCCGGGCTAACGTTCATCCCAACAACTTCGGCATCCCTGCGGACACTGCTTACGAGCCTTATGATGAAAAGCGGGACACCATGGCTTTAACGCTGATTAAGGCATGTGTTGATAATGCTGTACCACTGCTTGGCATCTGTCGCGGCTTCCAGGAGATGAACGTCGCCTTCGGTGGCACTCTACATCCGGAGATTCGGGATCTGCCGGGCCGAATGAATCATCGAATGCCACGACTGGACAACGGAGATATTCACCCGGACATCACTCACGTTTTCGGTGACCGCCATGATGTGAAGCTTACTCCGGACGGCTACTTCGCCAATCTGTATCAAAAAAACACCATACGCGTTAACTCACTTCATGGTCAGGGGGTGTTGGAACCCGGTGACCGTATAGTGGTTGAAGGTGTTGCGGAAGACAGCACCGTCGAGGCAATAACCATAGCGGACACAAATGGCTTCGCGGCCGGCGTACAGTGGCATGCTGAATACGACCCGCAAACAAATCCGATCAATAAATTATTGTTCGAAGATTTCGGGCGTGCACTACGTCAGCGAAAAATTTCATAGCATTTAAATAAAAGGACTGATCATGAAAGGCGCTGGCGGCACACCGGGTGGTATCCTCACTTTTCTTTGTGGCCTCATCATGATGTGCGGGGGATTTTACCTGCTGTTAAATTCTATTGTGGTGAACGCGCGCTTCGGGTTAGGCTACCGAGTTTTTTCAATGGGTGGCTACGGCATCACCAGCGGTATGATCATGATTCCGTTTTTATTCGGTGTTGCCATGATTTTCTACAACGCCAAAAGTTTCTTCGGATGGCTACTGGCAGTCGGCTCACTGGCTGCGCTCTTGTTCGGAGTAATCAGCACCGTTAACTTCACTATGCGAAATATGTCAGCGTTTGATCTGATTGTTATGCTGGTACTGGCGTTTGGCGGTCTTGGCTTGTTTTTAAAATCATTCAAAGAAGCACCGCCGTTACAATAGACCTGCGACTACCCTACACGCTCTACACTGATCACATTTCTGAGAGCACGCAGTTTATCCATCGCCGCCACCAGTTGCTCAATACTGTTCACGCTGACTGTAAGTCGTACTGTTGCGGTGAGCTCGACATCGTCGGTCTTGGTGTTCATTGCCGTAACGTTCACTCCTTCATTCGCAGCCACCACCGTAAAGTCACGCAACAGGCCCTGACGATCGTAGGCCACTAATTCCAGATTCACGGAATAATCACCGTGTGTGTCTGCCCCCCAATCAACTTCGACTAATCGAGCTTGCTCCTGCGGGCGGAGATTTAACATGTTTGTACAGTCACTGCGGTGAATGGTCACGCCCTTACCGCGCGTAATGAAGCCCACAATCGAGTCATAAGGCACAGGCGAACAACAATTTGCTATTTGGGTAAGCAGACTACCAACACCACTGACTTGTATATCGTCAGGCTTTTTGGGCCGACTATGCAGTCTTGGAGTGTGCTCCGCGATGCGCTGCTCCGGCTCTTGCAACGCATTAATGGCTCCTACCAGTTTGTTGTGGCCGATTTCATTGCGGCCTACCGCAATATAGAACGCATCACCTTTTTCAACAGCGCATTTTTCTGCAAGTGAACTGTGCGAAATATCGCGGGCGTTCATTCGTTTTAATTCACGTTCAACAATCTGCCGGCCATCTTCTAAATGTGTTTCCTGGTCACGCACGTTAAACCAGGCTCGCACCTTGCCGCGAGCACGACTTGTATGCAGAAAACCGTGGCTCTTGTTCATCCAGTCGCGACTGGGGTTGCCAATTTTACCAGTCAGGACCTCGACCTGATCGCCATTCTGAAGCTGATGCGCCAGTTGCACGATCCGACCATTTACTTTTGCCCCCCGACAACGGTGGCCAATTTCAGTATGAACATGATAAGCAAAATCCAGCGGTGTTGCCTGCGAGGGCAGATCTACTATTTCACCTTTCGGAGTAAACACATAAACCCGATCAGAGAACACCTCGGTATCGAAAACCTCGAGCAGTTGTTCGTCATCGTCACCATGCGTTTCCAGAATGCCACGCAGTGAGTTAATACTTTTTTGCAGGCGGGTATCTTCACTGGATCCTTCTTTATATCTCCAATGCGCAGCAACACCCAGTTCAGCATCCGTATTCATGTCACGGCTTCTTATCTGTACTTCAAGCGCTTTACCACCGGGACCAATCACCGCTGTATGCAACGATTGGTAGCCATTCTCTTTGGGGTTGGCAATGTAGTCGTCAAACTCACGAGGCAAGTGCTGCCAGCCGCTGTGCACTACACCCAATGCTGCGTAGCATTGTTGTAGATCATCAACCAGGACCCTGACCGCACGCACATCGTAAAGATCACCCACCTCAACCCGCTTGCGTTGCATTTTCTTCCAGATGGAATAAAGATGCTTCGGGCGGCCTTTTACTTCTACACTGGGCAAGCCGGCGGTTTGCAAGCGGGCCGATAGTAAATCAACAAAACTGCTTATGTAGAGTTCACGGTCTTCGCGTCGCTCTTCCAATGATTTGGCAATACGTTTGTAGGTATCAGGTTCCAGCAACCTGAAAGAGAGATCTTCAAGCTCCCACTTTAATTGCGCCACACCTAAACGATTAGCCAGGGGAGCGTAGATTTCAAGTGTCTCCTGAGCAACAAGCGTGGCATCTGGCGTATGGGACTTTAACAACAAGTGCAAGCGCTGCACGCGAAACGCCAGCTTAATTAACAACGCACGAACGTCTTCGATCATTACAAGCACAAGTTGACGAACACGTT
This sequence comes from Laminaria ephemera, assembly GCA_036873875.1. Taxonomy (NCBI): domain Eukaryota; class Phaeophyceae; order Laminariales; family Laminariaceae; genus Laminaria; species Laminaria ephemera. The sequence goes on along the minus strand of JAYJMJ010297987.1, from coordinate 17,761 downwards.
CGGCCTGGAGCTTTCCATCGCTACGTGTTGAAACAGAGTTTGATTCACTGGTGAAGCTGTTCAGCCAACGAACACTTTCAATTAGACGGCGCTGTTGTACGCTATATTTCTGCTCAAGTGTTTCTTTATGAATCGCACCCCTGGCGGCGTGGCAACCGAGTAGCGCGGCGACTGTACAGTAGCTGTCAGCACCAAGCTCTTTCAACTGAGCTGCGACATGGAAGGGGTCAGGCACCACACTGTCAGAAGTGCGTAGCTCCCATACCTGTCGAATAGAATCTTCAACCAGCGCCAACTGTACTGGCCCGCAACCTTCCCCCAAGTAGCGAATTGTACTGTCGATGTCGTTGAGGCGGCTTAAATCCGGCTCATAGGAATGGCGCATGATCTGAAAGTCAGTTAATTATTAACAACGATTATACCCGATTGAAACGCACGCAACCTTTCAAGTTTACGGAAATAAAGAGCGCCGAATCGTCATGGAATCACCGGTTATACCTGGCTTCGGATTACCGCCAATGGTGACTGGCGCAATACAGGTCGACTGGCGAGAGTTCCGGCAATCCAGATCCCGACGATACCGGCCAGCACTCCAACCGTCCACAACAGAAAATTAAACTCATAGTCCAGTTTCATTACCCGTTCAATGATCGCCCAGGCCACCACGGCAGCGATGCTTGATGCAATGAGTCCGGCCAACGCACCAATAAAAATAAATTCACGGGACATACTTCGCGCCAGGTACTTTCGTGACGCCCCCAGTGTTCTGAGAATTGCAGCTTCATGGAATCGCTCACGGCGACTTGCAAGCACAGCTGCAACTAACACCAGCACACCAGCCGCAAGCGTAAATATGAAAACATACTGAACAGCCAACGCAGCACGATCAAGGATACCGGTAACCCGCTCTATCATGGTACCGATCTCGAGCACCGTCACACCTGGAAAAGCCTTGACAACGTCAGTTGTAAACCCGGCCTGATCATCGGCTACAAACACACTGGTGACAAAACTGGCTGGCTTATCAATCAATGCTGCAGGGGATGCTACGACAAAGAAATTTACTGCGAAGGACTCCCATTCAACCTCGCGAAAGTTACTCACTACACCCGACACTTGCTTGTCTGCGATTTTGAATTGCAAGGTGTCTCCTAGTGCTATTCCCACCTCTTCTGCAAATTCCTCTTCTACCGAAAAAAGCGATTGATCAGTATCAGCAGGCCACCATTCTCCATCGACAACTTGATTATCCGCCCTCGGTTGCGCCTGGTAGGAAAGATTAAAATCACGCTCTGACATGCGTCTGGCACGCTGATCATTGTATCCACCCTCACCGATTGGACGATCATTAATGGCTTCCAGTCGACCACGTATCATCGGGTAAAGATTCTGATCAACAACCCCTCGTGCTTCAAGAAACTCATTGACGGCAGCCACTTCCGAGGGCTGTATGTTAACCATAAAAAAATTGGGCGCATCATCCGGAATCTGCCGATTCCAGTCATTGAGAACATCTGTTCTGATGATCGTTAATAGTAACAATGCCAACAGCCCGACACTGTAAGCAGAAATTTGCAGGCTGACGCTATTCGGTCGCCGTCTGAGTCCTTCGAGCACCTTACGCAGAAAAGGTGATTGAACCTTACCGGACAACGCAATCAGGGCTCTGGAGATTAACCACAGTAAACCCAACACAACTAACAAACCGGACACCAGCAGGATGCCCAGAACAAAATCCCGTGTTAGCCAGCTAAGCAATAGAAACATAGCAACAAAGCCGCACGCCACCACCACCATGGCGGATGGCCTTGCTTTAGGAAGATCCCTTCGCAGAACCCCGACTACCGGTGCACTGATCGCTTTCGATATAGACGGCAGACAGAAACCAGCCAATGCCAGAACAGCGCAACTCACCCCGCCAACTAAAGGAAGCAGAGACGGCGACGGTAATTCGGCAGAGAACCATTGGGCCAACAAAGCGGACAACCCGAATTGCGCCAGGTAGCCGATGAAACTCCCGATGCCTATGGCGATTACAGCCAAGAACACTAACCGAATAAGTACAATTCTCAATACTGAAGATGATTTCGCACCGAAAGCCCTCAGCAAAGCGCTGGTGTCCATGTCTCTTTCTGCTATCTGGCGCGCGGACAATGCGACAGCTGCACCCGATAACAAAACGGCAACCGCAGCCGCAAGACCTAAAAATCGCCGCACGTTAACCAGCGCAGATTGCACAGCAGGGCGACCTTGCTCAACCGTTTGAAATCTCAGACTGGCGTCGTCTTGTGCGGTAACCCACTCTTCAAAATTGTCGATCTGGTTTTCATTTCCACCCAACAACAATTTATATCTCGCACGACTTCCTTCACCCAGTAATCCACTTGGGCCAAGATCGGTTGAAGACATGATTAACCGAGGTGCCATCTGAAATACGTCGCCGGCTCGATCAGGCTCGAACGCTATAAACGCGGCAACCGTGAATTGCAATTCGCCAAGTGAAATCTGATCGCCAACCGCAACCGACAAGTTTCCGGCCAAACGTGGATCAATCCAGACCTCTGTGCTCGCCAGTGATTCAGTAGCTGCATAATCAGTTTGATACAGCTCATCACTTAATCGAATTTCGCCTCTCAATGGGTACTCAACACTGACGGCCTTCACCGAAACCAGTGCAGTGTCGCCATCGGCATTAAGAATCACACTTGGAAACTCTATGGCATCAGCGGTTGTCAGGTTAGCCGTGCTCGCTTGCTGGCGGACCCGTTCAGTGATTGGTTGTGGTGACCCCACCGTTGCATCAGCTGCCAACAATGTTGCAGCCTGCGCAGCCATTGCACGCTCGACACGATTGGCAAAGAAACCAACCGAGGTAACTGCCGCCACAGAAAGAACCAATGCAAATATCAACACCAGATATTCAGGCAATCTAAATTCACGGCGCAACTGCCGCCAGGCAAGACTTAGCTCGGTTGTCGCGGCAATTCCGCTTTGACTCATCGCAATTGTCCTTCGGTAACCGTTAATACACGATCACAGCGATCAGCCAGGCGTGTATCGTGAGTAACCAACACCAGAGCGCTGCCTTGATCGGCGCGCAAATTAAACATCAGGTCTACAATCGCGTCCCCGGTAGCACGGTCCAGATTGCCGGTAGGTTCATCGGCAAACAATACCTTTGGTGTAATCACAAAGGCTCTGGCAAGTGCGACACGTTGCTGTTCACCACCTGAGAGTTGTGAGGGTAAATGACTGGCCCGCGAGCTTAGTCCGACCAAATCCAGCTGGTGCAGTGCCAGTGCCCTTGCATCACCAACGGATGCAAGTTCCAAAGGCAGCATGATGTTTTCGAGTGCGGTCAATCCAGGTAGCAGTTGAAATGACTGAAATACAAATCCGACCTGCCCCGCGCGCACTGCGGCCCGCCCATCTTCGTCCAATTGATGCAAAGGTTCACCCAGCAAATGAACCTCCCCTGCACTTGCCGAGTCCAAACCGGCAAGCAAGGCAAGCAGAGTTGACTTGCCCGACCCGGACGGACCCACTACCGCAATGGCTTCTTCGTTGTTCAGCGACAGGTTAACGTTTTGCAGTATGCTTAGCTTACCCTCAGCGGTTTCAACGTGCTTACTCAACTCAACGGCTTGTATAATGGTCATAGACATCCAGATTGGTATTTCATGTTGAATAAATCAGGCAAATACTGAGTGATTGGCAATATAAAACCGACGGGGCAGGAAGATTTCAGTGGCACCAGCCCCACTTGCCAGGCCGCTGGCCTCGCTTAGCAGCGCGACCAACACATCTGATCAACGAAACTGACACTGGATGCCAAATCCTCATGAATCATGCTGATTAGCATCCCGATAATATAGAGTGTAAATATCCAAACATGAAGATAAAGTTGAAAATAACAAGTCCGTGCCGGCCAGTCTTTACAGTAACCAGACAATTATTAATGAAACGGCTCAATACATTTTTTTTCGCCTTTTTTCTGTTGAACGCCACAACCGTGATGAGTGCCAATTCAGAAAATATACTGGTTGTCGGCGACAGCCTGAGTGCCGCATACGGAATTGCAATTGAAGATGGCTGGGTGGCAAAACTGGAACATAAGCTGGATGGCACCAGACACATGTATGACGTTGTTAACGCAAGTGTCTCTGGAGATACTTCGGCCAATGGCATAAGCAAATTACCGGCACTTCTTGAAGAATATAAACCGGCCATTGTCATCATTGAGCTTGGTGGCAACGATGGATTGCGAGGTTTGTCGATCAAAAAATTGAAACAGAATCTGATCGACATGACCGAACAAGCACAAAGCAACAATGCGACCGTCATATTATTGGGAATGCAGATACCCAGCAATTACGGCGCGGCTTATACCCGCTTGTTTACGAATACGTTTACAGATGCCGCCACCCACACTGAAGCCTTGTTGGTCCCGTTCTTTCTGGAAGGGCTCGAGGGCGGACTTGAGTGGTTTCAGAGCGACGGGATTCACCCGAATGTTAAGGCACAAAAAATTATGCTGGAGAACGTATGGGAAGTGCTTGAGCCCGTACTGGAATCATCGCCTTCTAACTAACAACCCGATATCGCATCTCTGGAATTTCAGTGCATTATATTGATAGCAGTAAAAATCGAATCGCCTACCATCGCAGCGCGCAAGACTCTGAACTATGTGTTTTGTTTTGTGGTGGCTTCAAGTCAAGCATGGAGGGAAGCAAAGCACTGGCACTGGAACAGATATGCCAACAGGCACAACTGGATTTTACACGCTTCGATTATTCCGGTCATGGTAGCTCTGACGGGAAGTTCATTGAAGGCAATATAGATTCATGGCTTCATGATACACAGTGCATTATCGATCTATTGCCGGTAGAAAAAAATATCATTCTGGTGGGATCCAGCATGGGCGCATGGCTTGCAACGCTTAGCGCCAGAAACAATGCCGAGCGAGTCACCGGCTTAATCACAATTGCTGCAGCGCCTGATTTCACTGAGCGCCTCCTGCTGCCGGCGCTAAATGCCGAGCAGCTATCGCTGTTAAAAAACAATAAACCCGTCCTGCTTCCCTCTGAGTACGATGACGGATCCCCCTACCCAATTACCAGCCAATTGATTGGAAACAGCCGCCAGCATTGCCTGCTTGATGCCAACATTGAAGTTACCGCAGCCGTCAGGATGCTTCATGGTACCGCCGATGAAGATGTGCCCTATCAGCTTTCTATTGAATTAATGGGCGCCCTGCAGTCAGAGAATGTGCAGCTACAACTGATCAAACATGGAGACCACCGTTTATCATCTCCGGCACATCTCAAAACGGTTGAAAAAACTTTAATAGAGCTGGTTAATGATGTCGGCCAGTTGACTGTCCGATAGCAGCGGCCGTGGCAATGGCAATGGCAATGGCAATGGCGTCAGATATTGATCAATAGAGGCGAATAGCCGCTCTTCATTTACGTTATTGCGCGTCCAGAGCTAACGCGGAATCGATGGTGCGATTGCCACCAGCTCAGACAAGTTGCTTATCGTAATGTCAGCCGGAGCGATATCATCCGGATAGACCATCGTTCCACGATTTATCCATGCGGTCTTAAAGCCGGCGCGACGTGCCCCTTCGACATCTGTTAGCGGATTGTCTCCCACATGCAGTATTGACTGTGCAGACAAACCCAGTTCCTCACAGGCTTGAACGTACATATCAGGGGCTGGTTTAGCGGGCAGCGCCAGAGTGGCATAAAGCGCACAATCAAACAGATGATCAACACCAATGTGTTCCAGATCTGCATTGCCGTTGGTTAACGAGCCCAGTCGGTAGTGAAACGACAGATCCTGCAGCGCGTCCATGACATCAGGGTAGAATTCCACCTTCTGGCGCGCCGCGTGAAAGGTTGTAAAGGCATCTTCAACGAGAGCGGCGTCTCCACCATAACGAAGTAATAAATCATGCGTTGCACGACGACGCCATTCACTCACATCGTTCACCAGTTCAGGCGAATCAACGATTAACTGCTTGCGCTGTTCGCGCAACTGGCCCATGTCATTTTCTTCGCAAGCCGCGGGGCAATTTCTCTGCAGCCACTCGTAGTAAACCGACTCCGCATGATTGATTACCGGCTCACAGGGCCATAACGTGTCATCCAGATCAAATGTAATGGCCGCAATACCCATTTGAGTGAGATTCATTGTTGTTTTTCCATGAAGATTTCAGAACACTTGATATACACTTTACGCGCGTCTGTCTGAAGATTACACGCACATGGCTCCTGAGATAGCCTGAATCTTTGAGATCATCATTTTTGTCGTCCAGATGACCCGACTAAAATCTGTAACCGGAGTTTGTAACGGTGACTATATCTTCCATCTTTGTTCTCGCACTGGTTGTGCTCGCTATATTTTGCGTTGCCACTTCCGTGAAGATTATCAGACAGGGCGAGGAACACACCCTGGAGCGCGTGGGCAAGTACGACAGAACCCTAACCCCCGGTTTGCATCTGATTGTGCCGTTTCTGGATCGTATCGGCCACAAAATGAATATGATGGAACAAGTTCACGAAGTTCCATCGCAGGATATCATTACCAAGGACAACGCCGTCGTTCAGGTCGATGGCATCGTATATTACCAGATACTCGATGCTGCAAAAGCGGCCTATGAAGTCAACAAGCTTGAAAAATCTATTATCAATCTGGTAATGACTAACATCAGAACTGTTATGGGTTCGATGACACTCGATGAGCTGCTGTCCCATCGTGATCAAATCAACACACAGCTCCTTACCGTTGTAGATGACGCCACGTCTCCGTGGGGCATTAAGATAAATCGCATCGAGATAAAAGACATTCAGCCTCCCCGTGATCTGGTTGACTCGATGGCCAAGCAAATGAAAGCCGAGCGCGAAAAACGAGCGTCAGTACTGAACGCTGAAGCTGAGCGGGAAGCCGAAATTCTAATTGCTGAAGGTAAGAAAAAAGCCGCAATCCTTCAAGCGGAAGGTCGCCGGGAGGCATCGTTCAGAGACGCCGAAGCCCGGGAAAGAGAAGCAGAGGCTGAAGCCAAAGCAACAACTATGGTGTCCGATGCAATTGGTCAAGGCGATCAACTGGCTTTAAACTACTTTATTGCGCAAAAGTACGTAGAGTCGTTAAAAGAGATGGCGCTGTCTCCAAATCAAAAAACAATCTACATGCCGCTTGAAGCAAGCGGCCTTATCAGCACAATTGGCGGAATTGCAGAGTTAGCTAAAACCACAATGGCAGACGACAAGCCCCCAAAGTCTAAGTAGACCAGCAGTAAAGGATCGGAAAATGGAATTTATTACGGGTGAGTTGACACCGTGGCACTGGATGACAGCAGGTGTATTGTTATGCGCACTGGAGCTAATCGGTCCAACTACCCTTCTTCTTTGGCCGGGCATTGCAGCACTGATCACCGGTCTGATTACGTTACTGATTCCGATTCTGGGCTGGCAGTTACAAGTGGCACTTTTTGCAGTACTGGCCGTCGGATCGACAATCGCAGGAAGGGCTTTTTTTAAACGTAATAACAAAGACAACAAACATTCACTGCTCAACCGGCGCACAGACTCCTACATCGGTCGCACTGTCACTTTGGTTGACGCCATAGTAAACGGAGTGGGAGGTGCATTGATCGACAAAACCCGATGGCGGGTGGTAGGCCCGGACACACCGGCTGGAACGCAAATGCTGGTCACAGGTATTGACGGTGCTTCATTGATCGTTGAACCGATAGCGGAACAACCAGCTGCCAAAGTTATTCAGCAGTAATTCTGAATTCCAGCAAGATACAGTTGCCACGACCCAGATGCATCATTGAGTGGCATAAGTGTCGAATGATCAGTAGGCCCCGGCCAAAGGCATTCAACGGACTTTCCGGATGAAGGCTCTGATCTTTTCGGGGAAAATCAAAACCTTTTCCGCTATCTTCCACGCTTATACTGATCAGATGGTCGTTCACCTGATCAATAGACACCGACACGCTTCCCTCGCGCAGGTCCGCAAGTTTAGCTGCACGTGAGATAAAGTACTGCTCAAACCCTTCCGGGCTTTTTTTCAGGGTAGAGTCCAGACCTAACACTCCGTGATCGATGGCGTTATTGACGACCTCTGCCATGACCAATTCAAGATCAGCTCGCCGACTGGTATCGACGTCACATTCAACAACGATAGAATCTACAAGATCGGGGATCAACGAAGAATCGTTCAGATCTGCCGCGTCATACTTCCACAGCCATGTTCTTGTTTGTTCTAGCGCCTGAATCATTGTTTTATCGCAAAAAGCTTATCGAAATTAGCAATCGAAAGTACCCGCATCACATCCGGCGTCGGGTTGACTAACAGAATTTTAGCGGCACGACCCACATGTTCTCGCAGCATCAACAACATGCCAAGTGCACTGCTATCCATGTAGTCGGTCTGACTCAGATCTACGTTTATCTGTTTTCCCTCATCGGCGATCGACGAATAAGACGCCTTGAAGGAGTCGTAGACACGATAATCAAAACGCCCGGCAACACAGACTGTTACCTCTTCACCGTTGTCAGATTGCTGAGCTGTTACCCCCACTGATGCCACCTCTGAATTAAACCAGCTAACCACTATGATAAAATTCTATCGACGGTAACTTCGAAATCCTTAACAGATATAACTACCGCTACTCAGGGCTAGATACACAAGTGGCTGTTTTCACATCCAATCACGTACCGGATTGGCTGCTGCAAGGGTGAGTTTTCGCTGTTGTTGCCAGCGAATGTGAGTTAGGTCACACTTTTCAGGCACCATAGGGCTCGCAGCCACAGCATAGAAGCCAATTGCGGGCAGGAATAGCGGCTGGATTCTTAACTCAACAGAATTCGAGTATGCGATCTAGGATCGGCGAGATCGGAAAAATTGCTGAATCAAATCACGACACTCATCCGCTAATACGCCACCTGTCACATCAATCTTGTGTAAATGTGAGAGCGCTTCAAAGTAATTTACGCCACCGCTAGCAGCTCCACCGCGCGGTTCAGGTGCGCCATAGACGATCGCATCCAGACGTGCATGCATTACTGCACCGGCACACATAAGGCAGGGTTCAATTGAACTGTAGAGGGTACAACCGGTTAAGCGATAATTAGACACAGCAATTGCCGCTTGTCGTATACAACATACTTCAGCATGTGCAGTAGGATCGCAACTGCCGATGGGCTGATTCGCCGCTTCAGCAATAATTTCACCATCAAAAACAATCAGAGCCCCGACTGGAACTTCTTCATTGATTGCGGCTTGCTGTGCAAGCTCAATACAACGTTTGATGAAATGCTCGTGCGTGTGGTTCATTAGCCTTTTTACCCGACTTGTGACTACGCGGGCTAGACCGGGAGGAATAAATAAACAGGGCAGTCGATGACTGCCCTGTGTTTTCACATCTACATCACTTACGAGTCAGCAGCTGGCGCTTCTGCTTCGTCAGCGGTTACCGCTTTCATGCTTAGGCGAATACGGCCTTGCTTATCCACTTCAAGCACTTTTACTTTTACCGTTTGGCCTTCACTCAATTCATCAGCGACGTTTTGAACACGTTCTTCAGAGATTTGAGAGATATGAACAAGACCATCTTTGCCAGGCAGAATATTTACGAAGGCACCGAAATCCATAATTTTCTGGACCTTGCCCTCGTAGATTGTACCGACTTCAACATCAGCAGTAATTTGCTCAATGCGGCGACGCGCTTCTTCACCCGCTTCACGATCACTCGAAGCGATTTTAATCACGCCATCATCACCAATGTCGATAGTCGCGCCGGTCTCTTCGGTAAGTGCCCGAATAACTGCACCACCTTTACCGATAACTGCTGCGATCTTCTCTGGGTGAATTTTGATTGTGATAAAACGTGGTGCATGCTCTGAAAGCTCTTCACGCGGTGCGCTGAGAACCTTGTTCATTTCACCAAGAATATACAAGCGGCCTTCTTTAGCCTGTTCCAGTGCAGCTTCCATGATTTCACGAGTGATGCCGTCAATTTTGATATCCATCTGCAAGGCTGTAACACCCGCTTCAGTACCGGCTACTTTGAAATCCATGTCGCCAAGATGATCTTCGTCACCCAGAATATCACTGAGAACCGCAAAACGATTGTCGTCTTTAATCAGACCCATAGCGATACCGGCAACAGGTGCTGACAGAGGTACACCGGCATCCATCATTGCCAGGCTGGAACCACACACACTGGCCATTGAACTTGAGCCATTTGATTCAGTGATTTCAGAGACAACACGAATTGTGTATGGAAATACTTCGTCGTCAGGCATAACAGCGGCAACACCACGACGAGCCAATCGGCCATGACCGATTTCACGACGCTTGGGAGAGCCTACAAAACCGGTTTCACCAACACAGTACGGAGGAAAGTTATAGTGCAGCATAAATGCATCACGACGCTCACCTTCAAGCGCATCAATGATCTGCGCATCACGTGTGGTACCAAGAGTCGCTGCAACAATCGCTTGAGTTTCACCACGGGTGAACAAAGACGAACCGTGGACTCGTGGCAAAATACCGGTCTTAACAGCGATGGGTCTAACCGACCGTGTATCACGACCATCAATTCGAAGTTCACCAGCCAGTATGCGTCCGCGAACAGTGCTCTTTTCAAGTGTAGAAAAAGCACCTTTAACTTCTGCCGCAGTTGGAGCATCGTCTGCATCAGTCGCGAGCTGTGCAATAGCCGCATCACGAATTTCAGCAACTTTAACCTGGCGCTCAAGCTTGTCAGCAGTGCTGTACGCTTCGACCAAACCTGCTTCAGCAACGGATGCAACGCTTGAAGCCAATGCTTCATTCACTGGCGGTGCTTCCCAGTGCCATTTCTCAGCACCAACTTCAGCAGCCATCTCTGTAATGGCGTTAACCACTACCTGCATCTGTTCATGGCCGAACACGACCGCACCCAGCATGACATCTTCCTGCAGCACGGCGGCTTCAGATTCAACCATAAGAACCGCGTTGTCAGTACCAGCTACAACCAGATCCAGATCAGATTCAACCACCTGCGAAGCTGTGGGGTTCAGAATGTAAGAGCCGTCTATGTAGCCAACTCTTGCAGCGCCAATAGGTCCCTGGAAAGGCATGCCAGAACACGCTAGTGCCGCTGATGCGCCGATCATTGCAGGGATGTCTGCCTGTATTTCGGGATCGAGCGACATAACGGTTGCAATTACCTGTACCTCATTGCGAAATCCCTTCGGAAACAACGGACGCAAAGGTCGGTCGATCAGACGGGAAGTCAACGTTTCACTTTCAGCAGGACGCCCTTCACGCTTGAAAAAGCCACCGGGAATTTTACCGGCTGCGTAAGTACGTTCCTGGTAGTTAATAGTCAGCGGGAAAAAGTCGACATTAGGGTTGGCTTCTTTTCGACCAACGGCAGACACCAACACCACGGTATCGCCAATGCTGATCATGATCGCTGCCGATGTCTGACGCGCGATCTCCCCTGTTTGCATGACGACTTCGTGATCGCCAAATTGAAATTTTTTCGTTACTTGATTCACTTTAATTCCTTAATTTTTGCGAGCACCAACTAGCGGCGCAGACCGAGTCGTTTGATCAGATCCTGGTATCGCGATTGATCCTTACGCTTCAGGTAGTCCAGCAACTTACGACGCTGGTTCACCATTCGAAGTAAACCACGACGTGAGTGATGATCGTGCTTGTGCATTTTAAAGTGTTCAGTCAGGTGTGTAATACGCGCAGTAAGCAACGCTACCTGTACTTCCGGGGAACCAGTGTCCGCGGTATCGCGCTTGTATTCGCTTATTATTTCCGCCGTAGTTTCGGCGCTTAAACAACCCATGTGTCATCTCCAATGATGAGTAAAAGTGTCACAGTGTCTCTGTGACGATTAAGGATCCAACCACCACTCATTGCAGTTGGCCTCCGATGATACGAACGGTTTCAAGCCGCCCGTCGTTAATTTTTCCCAAACCCAGAAATTTCTCACTGGGATCATAAATACGTAAAAGACCATTTGAAAGCCGTTCACCAACCACGGTTTGTTCCGCTGATGGTGTATCAATCACGGGCTTTGATCCGTGCCTGAATTTCATGGCTGTTTCAGCGTCAAGGTCCATTTTAGGCCAGTCACTGATGACCTCATCAACGGCCAGAAGCAACTGATCTGCGTCAGTATGGTTCTGTAATTCTTCGATGCTGTACATCTTGTGCTGCTCAAATGGCGACACTGAAATTCTGCGCAACTGTGTCACGTGAGCACCACAGCCGAAAGAATCACCAATATCACGCACAATCGAACGAATATAGGTTCCTTTTGATACCCGTAACCGCAAGCTGAATCTATCGCCCGCGAATTGTAACAGGGTTATCTCCCTAACGTTGATCGGTCGTAACTTAAGCTCTGGTGCTTTACCACCGCGCGCGAGTTTGTGAGACCTCACTCCGTTAAGCTTTATTGCCGAATACACCGGTGGCCGCTGCATGGAATCCCCAAGGAATCCAGCTACGGCTTCTTCCATCTGCGCCTGGCTGATCTCCGGTACCTCGCACTCGGATATTACCTGTCCATCGGCGTCTTCGGTGTCGGTTGCTTTGCCAAGCAGTCCTTCTACCTCGTAGGTTTTTTCTGCATCAAGCAGGTAACCACAAAGCTTTGTCCCTTCGCCAAAACAAATTGGCAACATGCCGGTCGCAGACGGATCCAGACTTCCGGTGTGTCCGGCCTTCTTTGCACCGAACATCTTGCGAACCTTCTGCAGTACCCCGTTTGAAGTACAGCCATCGGGTTTATCCAGCAATAACAGCCCGTTTAGCTCACGCAATGGGACTAGCCACTCTGACTGTCTGACAATTTATCGTCCATTCCCGCTTGCGCATCATCGACGGCATTGTCATCAGGCGTGGTGTTGGTCATCACAGCATCGTCAATTAACGATGTGATCCTTGCTGCATTTTCCTGCACAACGTCATAGCGGAAGCTTAACGTGGGCACAATGCGCAAACGCATCTTGTTGCCCAGTTGCCGACGTAAAAAGCCAGACGCTTTATTTAAACCATCAATCGCGGCTTCGCGAGCTTCGACATCTGAATCCAGATCAAAAGTAGAGACAAACACCTTGGCGTTAGACAGGTCTTTGCTGACTTCAACCCCGGCCACTGTCATGGTCGCTGGAACACGCGGGTCTTTTACCTCTGAACGAATCAGATCAGCGAGTTCCCGCTGAATCTGATCAGCTACTCGATAGCTGCGAGGGTAATCTTTAGCCACTAAAGTGTCCTTGCGACTTCCTTGCGCTCGAAGACCTCAATCTGGTCACCCGGCTGGACATCAGTGTAGTTCTTAACACCGATACCGCACTCAGTACCCATCCTGACTTCGTTAACATCATCTTTGAAGCGTCGCAGCGATTCCAGTTCGCCTTCGTAGATCACCACGTTATCCCGCAGTACACGGATAGGAGCGCTTTTCTTGACCACGCCGTCTTCGACCATAGAGCCCGCAATGGAACCGAACTTGGGCGACTTGAAGACATCCTGCACGCGAGCCATACCGATAATTCGTTCCTGAATCTCCGGCGGCAGCATCCCACTGGCAACCGCTTTAACACGGTCAATAACTTCGTAGATAACGCTGTCGTAGTTGAGCTCGATTTCCTGCTCAGAGATAACCTTGCGCGCTGAGTTGTCGGCGCGAACGTTAAAGCCGATCATGATCGCACTAGATGCTGCAGCAAGCTGGGCATCTGACTCGGTGATACCACCAACGCCACCACCGATAACGCGAATAGTTACCTCGTCGGTAGACATTTTCTCAAGCGAATCACGCAGCGCTTCAAAGCTACCCTGAACATCGGCTTTGATCACCAGGTTCAAAGTACTGACGTCGCCGTTCTTCACTTTCGAGAAGACATCTTCCAGCTTGGCAGGACGACGCTCGGCAAGTCTTGCATCACGAGATTTCTCGTTTCGCAGACCGGCAAGCTCTCTGGCGCTACGCTCGTCTTTCGAGACCAGCATGCCCTGACCCGCGTCTGGCGTATTGGATAAACCAAGTACCTGCACCGGCACTGAAGGACCCGCGGTATCAACTTGATTACCACTGTCATCAAACATGGCTCGTACGCGACCGAATTCCTTGCCGCAAACCATGATGTCGCCGCGCTTCAGAGTACCGTTCTGTACCAGAACCGTTGCTACCGGACCACGTCCTTTATCAAGCGTCGCTTCAATCACAACACCTTGAGCAGGTCCATCGGAAGTCGCCTTCAACTCAAGCACTTCTGCCTGAAGTAATAATGCATCCAGAAGATCATCGACGCCCATACCGGTTAGTGCCGACACTGGTACAAACATAGTTTCGCCACCCCAGTCCTCTGGTATGACTTCATGTTTTGACAGGTCATTCTTAACGCGATCCGGATCAGCGCCTTCTTTGTCCATTTTGTTGACCGCAACAATCATCGGAACACCGGCGGCCCGTGAATGCTGAACGGCTTCAACCGTTTGCGGCATCGCGCCATCATCAGCAGCGACCACAAGTACGACGATATCGGTAGATTGCGCACCGCGTGCACGCATAGAGCTAAATGCCGCGTGACCCGGTGTATCAAGAAAAGTAATCTTGCCTTTGTCGTGATCGACGCTGTAGGCACCGATGTGCTGGGTAATACCACCCGCTTCGCCAGCAGCAACGCGTGACGTTCTGATGTAATCAAGCAGCGAAGTTTTACCGTGGTCAACGTGACCCATGACCGTGACAACCGGCGGTCTGACTTCTGTACCTTCGGCCGCAGCGTCGTCACCCGTTGATTTGGCGATGATCTTGTTCTGCAATTCAAGTTCAAGATCGTCAGCAGAACTCATGTTCGCGCGATGACCCATCTCTTCAACAACCAACACAGCTGTGTCCTGATCAAGCATTTGGTTGATGGTCGCCATCACCCCCATGCCCATCATGGTCTTGATCACCTCACCCGCTTTAACTGCCATTCGGTTAGCGAGCTCTGCAACCGTAATGGTTTCGGGAACATCGACATCACGAACGACTGGTTCGGTCGGCATTGCAAAGCCATGCTTGGCTTCAATAGCCCGAGTAACTTCGCGCCGTGAACCACGTTTCTCGCGCTTGCCACCGCGTCCACCGGATACTCGCAGCTCTTTACGGCCGCCACCACCACCACCAGCAGCTTTTCCACCACGACCACGACGACCACCTTTTCCGCTATTGTTTTCTGGCGGTGGTCCTGGTGCAAATTGTGGCTTCTCCCGTTTAACGGATGCAGCCTTGCGCTTTTCTTCTTCGATACGGGCAAGGTCAGCCTCGGCCGCTTTACGCACAGCCTCTAGCTTGGCACGCCCGGCGTCTTCAACTCCTTGCTGAAGCTCTGCAAGAGCCGCTTGCTCGACGGCCATTCTGGCTGCCTGCTCGGCCACTGCACGTTCTTCTTCTTCACGCTGCAATCGCGCTTCTTCTTCGGCCGCGTGCTTTTGCTCGGCTTCCTGCCGCGCTTGCTCTTCGGCTTCGTTGTTTTCTTCGACGGTTGCCGGCGCTGTTTCTTCCACGCTTGCTTCCGCAGCCGCTTCGGCGTCAGCTCTTATTGCTTCTTCTGCAATTGCCCGTTCGGCTTCCAGTCTTGCTTCTTCTGCAGCAGCGAGACGTTGCTCTTCAAGCTCTTTCGCTTTGGCTTCCAACGCAGCAGCCTTGGCTTCAAGCTCTTTCGCTTTTGCTTCAAGCTCTTCACGCTTGGTGTCCAGATCAGGCGTGTCGACTACGGCTGCCGGCTCTGGTTCAGGCGCTGGAGGTTCTTCTATATGAGAAGGGTCAGCTTGCTGCTGACGCAGAGCGGCCTGGCGAACCATTTCTTCGCGGGCTTCATCATCACGCTTGGCGTAAGTTCTTTTGCCGCGGGTCTCGACAGTCACCGCTTTGCGGCCGGGGCCACCGACTTTTATCTCGCCACGTTTCTTACGCGTGAGGGTGATTTTGCTCGAGCCCAGCGTTTTCTTTTCGGCACCATGAGACTGGCGCAAAAATGTCAGCAGCTGAGATTTCTCTGCGTCCGCAATCGTGTCTTCAGCCGCACTTTTATCAACGCCGGCGTCTTTTAGTTGTTCTAGCAGCTTGTCGACTGGTGTTCCAACCGTGTCGGCTAACTGTTTGACGGTGACTTCTGCCATAAGTTTTTCTCTACCCCCCGCTAGCTTCGGCTCCCGCCTCGACTACCTGTTCCTCTTCATCCTGGAACCAACTTTCGCGTGCTTTCATGATAAGAGTGCCAGCCGTTTCTTCTTCCATACCTTCCACGACCATAAGTTCATCAACTGCGAGATCTGCAAGATCATCTACAGTGGTGACGCCAATTTCTGCCAGCGAGACTGCAAGCTCGGCACTAATACCTTCCATCGCCAGGAGTTCATCAGATGGATTCAGGTTTTTAATTTTCTGCTCTGTGACAAGCGCTTGAGTTAACAATACATCTTGCGCTCTACTGCGTAATTCTTCCACCATTTCTTCATCGAATTCATCAACGTCCAGTAATTCCTGGGTTGGTACGTAGGCAACTTCCTCGACGCTGGTAAAACCTTCCTGCACCAGAATCGTTGCTACTTCCTCGTCTACGGTGAGTTGTTCGACAAATTTTTCTATCAGATCACGCGCTTCAGTTTCGTTCTTCTCGTCGGCAGCGCCTTCATCCATGACGTTGAGTTCCCAGCCGGTCAACTCACCCGCCAGTCTCACATTCTGACCACCACGGCCTATCGCCAGTGACAACTTGTCAGCGTCGACAACGATATCCATGCTGCCGTTGTCTTCGTCTACGATAATTGACGATACTTCAGCCGGAGCCATTGCATTAATAACATACTGAGCCGGATTTTCGTCCCAAAGGATGATATCAACGCGCTCACCTGCCAGCTCATTAGAAACAGTCTGAACACGAGACCCTCGCATTCCAACACACGCGCCAACCGGGTCCAGCCGTTTGTCGTTAGAGACTACGGCGATCTTCGCGCGACTGCCAGAATCACGTGCGGCACCGCGTATTTCGATAATGCCCTGGCCTACCTCTGGAACTTCAAGTTTAAAGAGCTCCATTAAAAATTCCGGCGAGGTGCGGGTAGCAAAC
Source organism: Laminaria ephemera (assembly GCA_036873875.1). Classification (NCBI taxonomy): domain Eukaryota; class Phaeophyceae; order Laminariales; family Laminariaceae; genus Laminaria; species Laminaria ephemera. Next base: position 611 of record JAYJMJ010297987.1, on the reverse strand, counting down.
AATTGCGGCCCACGTGCTTCCGCTTGTACTTCGCGTAGGTATGCCCGCAGTCTGTCGCCGGTACGAACGGCTTCTCGTGGAATCATTTCTTCGCGTCGAATATAAGCTTCGGCGTTGTTGCCCAGATCAATGTAAACACCGCCACGCTCGGTTCGCTTAACAATGCCCATGACCAATTCGCCAACACGATCCTGAAACGCATCAACAACCCTTGCACGCTCAGCTTCGCGGACCTTTTGAACAATTACCTGCTTGGCGGTTTGCGCGGCTATGCGTCCAAAATCAACTGACTCTATTTCGTCTTCAACCCAACCGCCCAACTCAAGTTCCGGGTCATCGGCTTTGGCCGCAGACAAAGTGATCTGGCGAGTGGGAAATTCTTGTTCTGCATCGTCTTCGCAGACTTCCCATCTTCTATAAGTATTGTAATCGCCGGATTCACGATCGATCTCAACACGTACCTCGATATCCATACCGCTGCGCTTACGCGTTGCAGACGCAAGCGCTGCTTCGAGGGCTTCGAAGATGATGCTTTCATCGACGCCTTTTTCGTTAGAAACCGCGTCTACGACAAGGAGTATTTCTTTGCTCATAGTTGCTAAACCTTCATT